>QKYT01000100.1:63896-74907 GCA_003550305.1 Glomus cerebriforme | reverse complement strand
CCGCCATACCAGGCACCAAATGAACACTTAAAAAGCCCACAAACTTTTTAAGAAAGAGAAAAAAAGAACTATAAAAAAAACTACCTATGTATAAACCTTTTTAAAAAAGAGACGAAAATTTTTTCTTCAAAATATCCCACCATTGTTCTAGAATTAAACAGACAAAGACTTCAACTAAGAATATTTTAAAGCATCTAAAACACTGATATAGTATAAACATACATGACAGGGTTCAAGAAATTGATTAAAGGAAAAATCCAGTTTGATTTCTTTGAACGCGACGCGTCTTTTGGATTGATTTATTTAACTGAAAAATGTATATACATGAAATAGGTTATAAATCTAATTTTAAACGGTTAAACCTTATTAATAATTTACCTATGAAGAAGTCAGCCCTCTTTAGATATTAAAACGTTTAGGTTCTTGAATATTGGAAAAGCTTTTTATAGCGGTAAACTTGGTTGAGTTGATTCTCATGAAACTGAGTTTACCTCCCGACAATTTGTAAAATATAAATGAACTTGTCAAGTTAAACGAGTGAAAAAATATTTTTAAAAAAAAGGTGTGCGATATTTATGTGAGATGGTTGAGACGGATGTATTTTGTGAAAATAAAATTTTAAAGAATTTTTTATATCGGTATCTGATATCGATTATCGAGTTTAAAAATTTTTATTACACGAGATATTTTAAGGAGAACTGGTGTTCATTTACTTTTTTAGGAAATTGATCTTAAAGTTTACGTGAATCAGTTAAATTTAGTTCCTTTATTTAAAAATGTGGTACAAATGTTGAAGTTCGTTGTGATGTGTGAGTTACATTTTTTTTCAAGGGCGAAACGCCTCTTATGAATTACCTCAAAATTCGAAAAAGATAAAAAAATCAGTTTCGTCACGTGATTAGTCCGGACTCCGGAGCGTAGCAACTACCCAGTACAGGGACCCGTAAAATTTTCGAAAGCAATTTTTCAAAAGAAATCAAAATTTTTTGCCCAAATCAAATTTTTCACAATTTTTTGCAACAAGTCACATATTAAAATAAATCACATGAGAATGTTATTATTGGCTCTAGACAGATATTATCATGTGATTAACATTCGGCACTTTATATTCAGCTGGAAACCTGGAGTTCAAAATTTGAAACTCTTCATAACTCCAGCCAGAGTCACCTGACTCAAGTTTAATTCTGGCCAAAATCGAAAGAAATCGAAATTTTTTGCTGTTCAAATCACTTCAAATCGAAAAAAAATTTACGGGTCCCTGCCCCAGTATCACCGACACTTTTTCCACCCCACGTGACTTTTGGCCGGCATTATGGCATTAAGAAATTAACCATGTGACAAATAATGGCGTGACAAATATGATTTCACACCTCGAAAAAATTTTAAGTGGGGGTGTAAATGGGAGCGTAGGCTGCGTAGCGAAGGACGATATAATTCTATGCACATTGACTCAAGATGTCTGAATTCCCCCCGCTTGTTACTTTAGTCGATCATTTTTATTGGTTCCTGTTGATGCATAACGCCAAAATGGTAATTCTCCATGTACACAAACCATTAAAATAAACTTATAATAAAATAGTAAAATATCACGATGTTTATTTATAAAAATGTATCACCACCTGTGATTATCATAATTTTTAATACTGATTTTTATATAAAATTAATTTACATATTTAACGAACTTATTATATGTAAATTTACAAGAGAATAAGTTTTTCTTAGGTTAGACCTGATGCAACAAATTCTTCTAGTGACATTCTCCGAGGTTACGTGAACAAATATTTCACTAGCTCCGGACTTCACCGTTCCCTAGTTGTATTTTACTATAACTTATTTTTAAAATCGTAAATTTGACCATTTGACCTCGATAATCATTGATCTAACCATTTTAGGTATACTTACATGAGTTGAGTCGCGTTCATTCAACTTTTTGAAAGTTTTATTTTCGTGTCAAAAACAATTATTTGTGATATTATTTTATCCATTCAAACTGCATATTTCTCATTAAAAAAAAAAAAATGACTGCTCCATTTGGTTGGGATAAAGGACAAACTTATCATACTGGTCTTCACCCAACAAGGATTGAAAAAGACTCGCGTACTTCACTTGAACTAAAGTTTCTAACCTTTTTAGATCAGTATCGTATTGAAGAACATTTTATTTACAGGTATATTTCATAACTATTAATTTATTTACGGAAGTTATAGGGTACATTATTCATTAAATAAATTTTATTCATATTTAGAGAAAAGATCAAAAGAAACTTTGAAGGTCGAAATTATTATGTTGATGTTAATATTGAACATCTTGATCTTTATGACCGCGAGTTTTCTGATAAATTAAAAGGGGCACCTGCTGATTTAATGCCCTTGGTAAACGCGTAAAAACTATTTAATTATTTTCATTTTTTTTTTAAAAAAAAAAAAAAAATTAATGACAAATTATCTGTTTAATTCAAGTTTGAATCTGCAGTGCAAAAATTCGCCAGAAAACTCTTACTTGATGTGGATATTGAAATTCCACCTTTTCAAGTTGTACTTCGTGCTCCACAGAAAGCTAATATCATGATGCGTGAACTAAATGTAGGCTTTAAATTAATTATCATTTTACCATTTTTTTAAAAGATTCTCAATAATCTACTTTCAACTCATTATTCAGGCAGATCACATTTCTAAACTTATTCGAATATCTGGAATAGTTATTTCAGCTACTAATTTAACCTCAAAGGCAACTCACGTTCAAATCATGTGTAAAACATGTCGTCATTTTAAGATGCTACCGGTCGCTAGTGGTTTTACGGGCATTCAGCTTCCTAGAACTTGTGATAGGTTATATGCATTTTTTTCTTAAAAAATAATAAATTAATTGAAATTATTATTGTATCGTGTTACTGAATATTATGTTATTCTCTTAGTGATCCATCGGGAGTTGGACCAAAAGACTGCGGAATCGACCCTTATATTATTATACATGACAGGTGTACATATGTGGACCAGCAAGTTCTTAAAATTCAAGAAGCACCTGATTTTCTTCCAGTTGGAGATTTGCCACGACATATAACAATATATTTAGATAGGTCTTTATTTTTAAATTTTATTTTACTTTTAATCATTTATATTTTATTATAAATTTTCAATTCTTTTAACATTGTTTCAACGATTAATCTTTTTTTTTTTTTAAAAAAAAAAAAAAGATATTTAACTGACAGAGCTGTTCCAGGAAGACGTGTCAATATTGTTGGGATTTATGACGTCTTTAATAATAGTTCTAACAAAGTAAGTTCTTATCAACATAGTAAATTCATTTATTATTATTATTTTATTATTTGGTTAATTTTTTCAAATTATTAGAAAAAAAGCCAAGGTATCGGTACTCGTATTCCTTACATACGTGCACTTGGTCTCGAGTTTGATATGGTTCAAGATGGACAAGGATTAGCAACTTTCACACATACCGAAGAAGAAGAAATCATTGCTATGTCACGCAGACCAAATTTCCATAAAATATTTACAAATAGTATTGCGCCATCGATTTATGGAAATCATGGTATATAAAATTTTCTACAACTCTACAACTACAAAATTATAAAATATCTGCTAAAACATACTTTTTTTCAATAATTAGACATTAAAGATGCGATTACTTGTTTGCTTTTTGGTGGAAGTAAGAAAATTCTTGCGGACGGAATGAAATTAAGAGGTGATATAAATGTATTATTGTTGGGTGATCCTGGTACTGCTAAAAGTCAATTTTTGAAATTCGTTCAACAGGTTCGTAATAAAGAAAACCCCATATTTTAAATACATCTAAAATAATTGTCTAATAAACATTGCATTTTTTAGGTTGCACCAGTTGCAGTGTATACTTCAGGAAAAGGAAGTAGTGCCGCGGGTCTTACAGCTGCTGTAGTGCGAGATGGTCCAAGTGTAAGCATATTTACATATATAATTTTTTTAACTTTTATATTTATTTTTGATTAATTTTTAAAAACTTTATTTAGCGTGAATTTCGTCTGGAAGGTGGGGCAATGGTATTAGCAGATGGTGGTGTAATATGTATTGATGAATTTGATAAAATGCGTGAAGAAGATCGGGTGGCTATTCATGAAGCAATGGAACAACAAACCATATCGATTGCTAAAGCTGGAATAACCACAATATTGAATTCTCGCACATCAATCTTAGCAGCTGCTAATCCTATAAAAGGCCGTTATGATGATATGAAAGCACCTAACGAGGTAAAAAAAAAAAAAATGTCATTTTTTTTCATTAAATTTTGTTTGATTATTTTTTAAACCATTCCTTTACATTTTTTTTTTTTGGTGTTTATTATTCCCTAGAATATCGATTTTCAAGCCACAATATTATCGAGATTTGACATGATTTTTATCGTAAAAGATGGCCATGATGAAATGAGAGATAAGGTATTCATCCATAATTTAATCACTATAATACATTAATATCTCCCATTAATTTATAATTAAACTGACGTAAACTAATATCAATTGTATAGGATATAGCTAGACATGTAATGATGGTGCATATGAATCGGGCACCACCAGAATCTGCAGCTGGTGAAATTGATGTTGCAAAAATGAAGAAATATATCAGTTATGCTAGAACGTAAGAATTAGATTCGTAATATTAGAAATATATTCATTATATTTTAATGTAAATATGTCAATTTATAGGAGATGCGCACCGCGTATATCTCCAGAAGCTTCAGAAAAATTAAGCAGCCATTTTGTAAAGATTCGTGCTGAAGCTAGTCGTGCGGATCAAAATAGAAATGGTCACTCTTCGATTCCTATTACTATCAGGTATTTATGAGTGAAATGTTGGTCTCCCTTATCCAATAACTGCACGCTATTAATGTGATAAGGAAATTTTATAACATGTTATCCTCCCACAAAAAATATGTAACAAATTTATATTATCAGACAATTGGAGGCTATCGTGCGAATTTCTGAAGCCATAGCGAAGGTTACGCTATCTCCACGCGTAGTTGGACAACATGTTGATCATGCAATACGTTTATTCAAAAATTCTACTATGAGTGCTTTGTCGTCTTGTGATAGTAAGATATTTTTTCTATTGATTGATAAGGTTCATTACATATTACCGCTAAATGATTCATTTATCTTTAGTTCCTGGAATGCATCATTCCGAAGCAAGGAGACAAATTGAGATAGTTGAAGAGGAAATTAAACGTCGTATTGCTATAGGTTCAAGAGCTTCTACACAACGTATAATAAAAGAATTTGAGAAAGTACGTATTATACTTTGTGTATTTTTTTTCAAAAAAAAAAGTTTTTTAATTAAAAAAATTTTTTTTATTTCATACGTAGCAATTTAAACCAGAAGTTGTACAACGTGCCATTGATATACTAGCAAGACGTGAAGTACTTCAATACAGGAATCAAAGAAAAGTTATCTTAAGGATAGGAGCAAATTAAAGACCATTTAAAAAAAGGTTTAATAAATTTAATTTTAAGAAAAATCCGGGAAGAATTTCTTAATTTGCAATAAAAATGCAATAGCTACAAATTTTTATATCAGAATTGTGTGAAACTTGGGTTCGAATGACTTATCAAATAGCCAATTCACAATTAAATAATTCACGACGACAAATAAATCGTAGTTGTGGAATTCCAGCGGTTCGAAGCTTTCTTCCTGTTTCTTTGTCCATCTTGTTACTTTATTTTTTGAATCCACGAGTTCATCAATCTCCCTATCTTCTATAAATTGTTTTTTAGGACAAATATGTTGGCTTACATTGAAACAAGACGTATTGGTAAATCCTTATAGAGCTCAGCATTCTTTTTTGCAGTCTGTTCCAATTTCATGATTCTAGCTATAAGTCTAGCGTTCTCTAATTCGGATTGTGATCCGTTTTATATAAGATACGATTGACATAGAAAAATCACGTGATTGAAATTTCGCTGTCATAGAAAATTGCTAAAGAATAAACCTCTCCCGATATTACACAATTTTTATTATTTCCGATTCATAATGGCCATAATGTTGGAAAATTGTTACATTAAAAGAATTTTGTGTAATATTTATAATGTATAAATTATGTATAACAGTGTTCGGAAAATCCAAATGACAAATGACTTAAGTCATTTGAATGTAATGTTGGCCAGTACTATAGTTCTGCCCTGCGTTAAGTTTGTTTCGAATCACATGATAAGATATCAGCTAAATGACTGAAAGTTTGAGGGTATTTTAATGGTTTTTTGTGAAGGCTTTTGTAAGTTTTCATAGTATATCCATTTATTGCGCCATATGACCATACCCACAAATGTAATTGGGTAGTTTTAGATCAAATAGAGAAATAAATTTAAAAGTTATTATAAACTTTTTGGCCCATCCATATATTACATCCTAAAATTTTAATAAGAATTTTAATTTTCAGTTTTAATTTTATTTAAATTTTACCAAGTCACACTAAATTCTTCATATTTACTTAAAATATACATTTCATTTTACTTTTCATACAATACTGTAAGATCATCATTATTTACAAAATTATTTATTTTATCATCATTTTCATCATATAAATTATCAACTACAAATATCATAACTTTTATTAAATTTTGGTATTCACTAGCAGTTAACCTTATATGTAATCCACTTAAAAAAATTTTGTGATCAGGAAAATGTGAAATTGCAACTAGATGGCAATTAACTTTATTAATTAATATATTATTATGTTGTAATTTTAAAACTTTATATATGAAGTTGATTTGATAACAAAATAAACCTAAATCCAAATGATGTATTCAGTTAAATACTATAATTAAGTAGATATTCATATTTCTTTTTTTTTTAAAGACAAGACAGATATAATCAGTGTTTTATTCATATAATATAATACATCCTCCATCCCAAAACATGAAAATATACCGCTTATTATACTATAGATACATCATGCATACATCAGGAAAATTTTAGAGACGCAGAACTGTAAAAATCTGCAAAATTCAAATTTTTTTAGTAAAGTTTTCAATATTGCAAATTTGTTAAAAACTTTGTGTAAAAATCTTTGAAGATTTTTTTTTATTCTAATAAACTTCAGTTAAACTATTATTTAACTGTTTTAAATTTTAGGTTTTGAAGTCTTGGACAAAATTGATAAGTTCTTCAAACTTTATATTTAATCTGTAACATGCAAATTTTTTTCCTTTTTTTTTTTGTTTTTTTTTGCAGAACTCCAAATTCCTCTCATTATCTTCAGACTTTACTTTTAAAGGTAAATAAAAATAAATATATATTTTTATTAAATGAATGTTTACTAACGTTCTTTTTGTTTTTTTTAGATTTCAGAAAATTGAAGTATGGCTCCAGACTTCCATTTCGAAAGTAATAATTTCAAAATGGATTATTATTATTTTTTTTTATTTATAAATATTTACTAACATTCTTTTGTATTTTTTAGAATTGAAAGTCAAAATGTAAGTTCTGAACTCCTCATTTCAAAAGTAATAACTTCAAAAATTTTTTTATTTTTTATTATTTTTTTTTTATTTATGAATGTTTACTAATATTCTTTTATTCTTTTCATTTCTTTTTCATCATAAAAATTGTTAATTTGTAAATTTTATAATAGTATTTATTATTAATTAAAACCAAATACTTTATGCATTACTATAGGCAAAAATTGTTAATGGATGGATGATGAAAATAGTATATGGGTTAATTAAAATTTAAAAAGAAACTTTTTATTAATAAAACTTTACAATTTTATAATAAGTTTCTTGTTTAATTAATTATTAAAAAAAAATTTTTTTTTTATATTTAATATATTTTATTCAAATGTAAATAAATTCTGGCTTTATATTTAATGTTAGTGTTAAAATATAATAAATATAATAGGAAAATTTTAACATCTGAGTTTTTTTATTTGAAAAATATATGATAGAAAATAATATTTTTTTTATATTATAATTAGTAATGAAAATATTACAGAACAAAGAACATTATATTTAATATTTGAAAAAAAATCAAAAAATTGAATTAACTTTAATTACTGTAAATATTTGTTAAATAAAAATGAAAATGCTTATTAATTTCATTAGTTAGAATTATCCATTAATTAAATTTAATTTAATATTTTTAAAAAAGTTATAAGTTGAATATACAGTATTCTTTATTTTTTTAAAAGAAATAATTTTTACAAGTATTTTGTATAAAATATTATAAATAGGTTTATTGTTAATTTCAAATAAGCTATTTTTTATAGTTATATAAATTTTTATTATAAAATAATTATTGATTTTATTTGTTATGCACTAATAATTTTAATTAAATTTTCATTTATACATTTTATTTAACTTTAATAATATCTATTGAAGAAAGTAATTTTAAAATTATTAAACCTAAAAGACAAACTAGTTAGGTATGATAATATTTTAAAAAAGTTACTAAAGAAAAAATAAGAAAAAGTAAAGTTAAGGTTGCCTGTCTAAATCTCTTCAAAATCCTACAATTAGTTTCGTCAAAATTTTACTATAGATTTATTATAGTTTTGGCAGAGTTTTGGCAGTTTTGGCAATTATAATAGATTTCAGTAGTTTCACTTTTTTTCAGAGTTTCGCCAGTTTTTTAATATAACTTTAATATAGTTTCGGCAGAATTTCACTTTTTGGCGAAACGTCATCTTGCCTAAACTTCTAGGTTTCAACAAGCAACCTTAAGTGAAGTTGAAAAAAAAGGTGAAGAAAAAGATACTTATTTAATTATGTAATATTAAATTAAAGAAACCTTTTCATCAAATATTTGTGGCAAAGAATATTCTTAAAAAGATACATTTACTGATAATGGCATATCTTAGTTATTTGTATTTAAAGCATGATATAATATAAATGAAAAAGTTCAGATATATGAAAAAAAATATTACATATTAATATTATATTGATCATGATTATATAATATTTGTATTACTAATTTCATTATACTTAATTCATTTTTTCTTTAAATTTTATTTTGAATTTAGTTATCTAAAAAAGATGAATTAACAATAAAAAAAATATAGTGAATAATAAAAGATAATTTTTGGTAAATTGGATAATTTTAGATTCATAATTAGAATTGCTTGTTTAAATTTTTCTAAAATCTTATTAGTTTTGCTAAATTTTTACTATAGTTTTATTATAATTTTGCAGAATTTCATCAGTTTTATCATTTGCCTTTTATTAAGTTTTACTAACTTTTTAATAAGATTTTAATATATATAGTTTTGTAAAATTACTACATTTGTCATTTTGTCTATTTGCTAAATCTCCTAATTTTACCAAACAATCTTATTCATAACCTTTATATATAGTAAAAAGTGAGACATTAAAGCATTTTATCTGAAAATTTGACCTTATATTTATAATGTTTTCTCAAGAAACTGTAAAAAAAATTATTTATGATGCATTAAAATAATTACTGATATATATAATATGTAGAGTATTGCTAAACATCGCCTGGGCGATCATCGCCTTTACCAGCATTAGGATGGAACTTGGAGCAGAATTAATAATACGAATGTAACTCCGCCCAAAATCTATCCTAATGCTGGTAAAGGCGATAATCGCCCAGGCGATGTTTAGTAATTTTCTAATATATATATATTTCTTTAATAATAGACTTTTGGATAGCATATAATTGTTAAAGTTATCTTGAATTAATATTGTTATATTGTTATCTTAACAAATGCAAAGGACTAAAATTTTACACATGATTTAAGTTAACAAAAGTTTATCCCAGCTTTATGTTTAACATTTATAATAAGATCAAAATTAAGAATATTTTCAAGATAATTTTATGGTAATAAAATATAGTTTTTATTAAGAAAAATTTGTGAGTGTATCAATTAGATTTTAAAATTAATTCTTTTGTTTGCAGAGATACCTCTAAATGACTTAAATTATTATTCTTGAACTAAAATTCTAACTTACATCCAAAATTTCTCCTTTATATAAAAATATTTTATTATACAAAAATAGTAAAATAAATATAATAAACAAACTGAAATTAAATAAATACTTATAATTTTACAATAACAATTCCAAATTATGTAAAAATTTTTTATTTGAAAGCTAAAAATCAGTTTTTTTATTAATATAAATTTAATAGAAGATTTATTCAATATCATTTCATCAAACCTGTTAAATTTATTAACATAATTTCTGAAATTATCCTTCATTCTTTTTATAGATGCTATCAAAATTAATTATAATATATGAAGCTTTATATCATAATGCCATAATACTATAATTATTAAAAACCAAAAATATAAAAATTATATAAAATAAAATAGAAATTTTTTTCAACTAAATTGTAAATAATCTGTAATTCATAAATCTATAATGCTGATCTTAATTTATTAAAGTGTTAAATCCTATATTTTGAAATGCCATAATTATAATTTGCCAATTTTGGCAGTATTTATAATTCTTTTATCATAAATCTTTCTAATTTATTAATTATTTATTATCTATAAATTTTTTATAAGGTTTAAATTAGAATTATTGGAAGACCAATTCATGACTTCTGAAATATTGTTTTAAAGAAATACTTTAGCAAGATAGCTTGTGTATTTGGAATCATTATTCTACTGAAACTGTCAATTATTACCAAATATTGCATCTATTTCTGAAATATAATTTTTAAGAATTTTAATCATATGAGCTAAAATATATACTCAAATTATGAACCCCAAATTTATTTATCATCTCAGGGGTTCATCAGATACTTATTTAATTGATAGTCAATCACACAACTCATAATGTGATTACACCAATAGAAATTTTGTATTACCAAAAAAAAATAAGATAAAAAATATTTTTTTAAAGCACGACTATGCTGTCTACATGTAAAAAAATAATATATTGCTAATAATTTTATTACTACTTTACTGAAATGTTTTAAATCGTGTATATGCTGCAACCAAATTGTGACCAAATAACATAACTATTAGCCATAAATTTGTCACGATCTAGTATAAATAAAATAAAACAAAA
>QKYT01000100.1:40958-53357 GCA_003550305.1 Glomus cerebriforme | reverse complement strand
CAAAGTATTAATAAATTTATTAATAAAGTTTAGTAAATACATCGTAAGAATTAATAAATAATTTTTGCTATTTATTCATGTAATATATAAAAATTTGTAGCGAAGTAATAACAGATATTATACGCCCTTGAAAAAATAAATGTTTCTTATATATAAATCATTCTCAAAATCATAATTACTACTGCTAATGTATTCATCATCATTATAATAATGAATAAAATGCACTGTGTTACTTGTATCAACTTCACTTATAGGACAGATCCTTCATGTATTTTGAAGCTTATAAACTGGACATTCTAACTTCTTTTAATTGGTAGTTTTGAATCCATCAATGTCAATAAAGGCAAAACGTTAATTATTTCTTTCATGACTAAAAATTGATTGTAAAAGCACAAAACTTTCACCCTCTTCTTCAGAGATGATGGTAACGACATCACCAACATGCAGACAATATTGTGTATTAATCCCATTATCTTCTATTGAAAAATAAACAAGTTCATAGTATCAACATGAACTTTCAAAAAATGCTACTTCATAACCCATATCTTGATATACTGATGCCAATTTTCTATGAAAATCAGGATCGTTCGGCAAATTTTCTTTGGCCTGTCTTCTTGGTATACGCTTCTTTAAGATTATATTTGAAATATATTCATCTAGTGGAAAAATAATAAACTAGTTAAAATATTATTAATTAAAAAATCATACAATTCAATAAAGAAACTTTAATCAAACCATCGCTTATATCTTCTTTGGGATCGAAGGGTTTTTCAATAATGAACCAATCATTCAGCCACCGTTTTAAGTGATACAGAAGATTCGTTAAAGCATTATTTGTTAAAGAAAAGCGTTATGTCAATACCACTGTCAAATAGATGGCGTACCGCAAATAATGTTGTATATCATTTTAATAAGTCAAGGTCAATGTTCTTTTGATTTATTCATAGCACGATATTTTTGAATATATGATGCACCATTTCTTTTGTCCCTACACCTGTATTTAATAAAGTCGCATAATTTCTTGCATGTTGGACTAAATGGTAATTGATGTGTAAATTTGGAAGGTTTTCAAATCCTTCGAACGCCTGTTTGTAATTATTGTAATTATTGTTAATAAATAGGATAAATAATGTATCTAATAATCAATGTGTAATTTCAATATTTATTAATTACCTGCGAAAATAATTTTCTTTCACTATCTAAACATTCACATAATTGAATATAATCCTCTTCTGTAAAAGAATGTTTAAACGCTATCATCATCATTTTCGCCATCAATACCCAATATTTCACCCAAAGTTTTACTACAAAATTACTTCAAGAAACTCCTGTTCGTTGTTGAAATAAAGTAGGTTCAGGTTTTTTGAAATGTGAGGATTTTAAGAATCTATTAAGAATAAACAGAATCATCATGGCCAAACGTAAGTAATCTGACATCATAAAACTGTCAATATGAGATATCAGATTCAGTAATTTTTGCCATGTTCTCAGATATTCGAACGATTTCCAAAAACTGATGAATTCAGATTTTCTTTCCAGCGAAAGTGCTTCAATTATTATCTTGAAAAATTTTAATACTTTGCCAGTCGTAAGATGATAGATGTCTTGTGGTGACTAAAGATGCCTTTCTCTTTTTAATTCATCGAGTATTGGCGGCTGTAGACGTAATTCATACATTGTAACGATTTCATTACTTCTTGTTATATTTGATTCTAATAAAATCTCTTCAAATTGGTTATTAGTAATATGATGATAATGAGAAACTAATGATAAATTGAGACCTTTAGAAGTTTAAGAATCTTTTGTTGCATTATACGTATGACATTCTTTTATGGCACTGTGTCTTTTAATCCTAGCTAAGTCATTTCCTTGTGGTAAATCAGCTGTTACGTCACTGAGACTTGCAATAATGAAACTTCTATTTTCTTGCATATCTATTATTATTTCTTTTTCTAGTTGCTTCATCTCATCAACAAAGGGCCTAATGAATTCATTAAAAGAACCTCCAAACAGAATGAAACTAATGACAAAATGATTTTTAAGTTATTTCTTTTTATAGAAAGGCAAATTTCCAATTTGGACATAAATACCGCCCAGCGAATGGTATACATTTTGAAATGTTCCAAAATCATCGTAATATAAGTCAATATATAGCTTATAGTTTGAAAGATTCATTACCATTTCATCTAATGTGACGAATTTTGAAGGATGGCGATAAAAATATGCAACGTTTCTTAATTTCTAATGCCCTTAATGTTTATATAAAATTTCACAAATAAAAATTGAAGTAACTTCATTGGTATTGCCTTTATTGTAAAGAATAACAATTGTGGCAAGTCTGACAATTTTTTGTAATTCAATCATTATGATCGCATCTTTCACTTTTTGATCTAACAGCCACACTTCATTACGCGATCTTTCTCTTCGACTATTGCTTTGCAAGTTGTTTGGCAATTTAGTGAATTGTAAAACATATTAAACTATTACTTTGAGCTCGCCATCTGTATATACTATTGCTAAAATTTGTTTCTTGTTATCGATTCTCTATATACTATAAATGCTCCGCAGTTGTACATCGCTAAAAATTAATAAATTAATAAAACAATCATTGTTTTAATACCATTGTTTATTATTTATTGATTACCTTGAAATTTAACACAAATAAATAAACAGTATAATATATAACACACTTTCATTAATTTGGAAAGATGCATGCCCAAATCGTGAGGATCCTTTCCATATAGTTCCATGCCAAAGTTTGCAGTTTCTTTTGACTATTTGGCCTGGACTGAAGTATATTTAACTAAATAGTGAAGGGTTATTGAGAGAATGCCAAATGATATCAGTGATAGATAAATAATACATCTCCTTGGTATTTTGTGAGGTAGAAGGCATTTTTTTGCTTGAAATATAAATTTTTTGTGTTTTAATTAGAAGTAAAGGTAATCTTTGCCGATACTTCCTAAACTGATGAATGTTCGTTATAACATCTTCGCTTCTAAATTGCAGATGATAAATTATATCTACTAATTCATCATAAGCTTGAGTAGCTATTGAAATAAAAATAATAGTTAAATTTGTCAATTTAGTGATTATTAAAAAGTTAATTTCTACTTACATATGTTGTGTTTTTGAATCTAGCAAAATATTAAAGCTTTGGTAATATTGTTGAAATATGATGCAAACTCTCTACTAATAGGTGGCATTTGTTCACTATTTAATGACTTATCAATAATTTTATCAGATTCGTTTTCGTTTGACGCTTCATTGTCAGAATCTATTATCATTTCATTATTATCACTTAGTATTTTATTATTGAAAAAATCTTCATAATCAAGATTTCTATCATTTGATACTTCGTTGAGTAAATCTTCATTCGGTATTAATACATAATCAGTTTCTGTTTCATTTGATATCTCGTAATCATCTGTCTCTTTATAATCAATTTCTTCATCACTAATAATTTCTTTATTGTCCAAAGGTGCATTAAATGTATTATGTAATTGACTTATGTAATTTTTACAATAGTTAAAGGAGATGTAGCGGTTGCGAAACATTTGTTAGAAAATTAAAAAGAATCTCACAAAAGAAACTTTAAAATTCTAATATGAAGATTAATAATAATTTTTAATAATTTATATTTCTTTTTATTTATAAAGCTTATTATGTTAAATATCATTAATTTTACAATTGAATTTTATTAATAGAACTTATTACATCAATTTTACAATTAAATTTGTTTATATTAAATAATTTTGCTCTATAATTGGAAATAAATTAATTTTTTTAAAGAGAGAAAGTTTTACTTTATCTATAATAGTATTAATTAAATTTCTGACGAGATATTTGATAATAATAACAAACAATAAATANTTTATTTTTCTCTATATTAGTACAATAATCAAATTTATAATNAAATTAAACTTCGATGTGATTATTTTTAAGACAATAATAGACAATAATAATGATTATCGCAAATAAATTAAACTTTCAAGAAAAAAGTCTATTTTTATTTATAATAATAAAAATTAATAATCTGTAAATAAAATTAACTATTAAACTTTTGAAAAAAATAATATTTAAGAATAATAATAACTATAATTGGTAAATAGATAAAAAAAATAGTTTATCTATAACAATAATTTGTAAACAAATTTAATTATAAAAGCAGCCTTATTACGATAATTTTATTCTTCTTTAGTTTTACAAAATAACTAATTTTATAATTCTTGCAAATAATAAATTTTTTATATCTTTTTCACAATTAATAATTTTTACACCTTTTTTACTTTATAAAATAAATATTTTCTATACCTTTTTACTTTTACGAAATAATCATGAGTTCTAGAACTGCTAAGAAACATGCAAATGAAAAAATAAGCTTAGATAATATAAATAAAAAAGGTCGCAAGAAAGAAGAACTGGTTGCTTCATTTTTAGCAGATGATCTCAATGATTTTTTGAATAATGAAGAAGCTCAACAAAGTAAAAGCAAAGGTGCTAAAAGAGGTCGTAAAAAGAAGCAAGATAAGTTGTTCCTCCAGCATCAAAAATAATAATTGATCTTTTGAATGATAATGATGGTTCTACAAAGATCTAAATGAAGATGAGCAAAATGAAAATAGTCAAAATGATGATGAATTTGTTCTTTCAACCAGAAAGATAATTCCCGATTTAAGAGCTAATAATCCAATCAATCAGATTAATGATATTCCTTCAAATAGACTGATACCAGTTTTAGAATCAAGAAACGAAATCACTCCTTCAAATAGTACTTCAAAAATGATATCAGCAATTCCAGATTCAAGAGTAAATAGTCCATTTGGTCATATCACTTTAAGAAATTCGAGGCCAAGACTGACACCTTTAAATCCAAGAGACAATACGATAAATATTGGTCATAATATATATAATACTTCACAATATAACTTTAACATGACTGATGAAGACGTCCTTTCACCTTTTAATGAAATGATGATATATCAGCTATGTTCATGGTTATGCGTGAATCCTAATATTCTGCAACTGGCAAATAATATGCATTTGTCTATGCAAATGCCAGTTGTAGATAGGTTACATTTATGCCTTCTACCACTCCTAGGACCTTAATCGCATCACAAGATCAAGAGAACAAATCGAAGTCTTGCCGTGATTTTTTGGATGAACTGAAATGTCTCTTTCTTCATGACCGGAATCCTCAGAAAGTCACGCTCAAAAAATTAATATGGAAAGTCATCAAGTGTGATCTTAATTCTGCTAAAGGTATAGAATGGATTCACACAGCGAATAGGCACTTTAGTAACTTCTATAATAAATTGGTCAATAGTGTCATTGATTTAATTAATAATTTCAAGGAAAAAAGATATTTGAGTTTTTTTATTACTATATAATGTTTCTTTTCCATGTTTAAACAATAACCTTTAATTGTTAATTACAGGAATTTGGCGAATCCATTACAAAAAGAAGAAATTATCACTTTCGTGGATGAGTTTACGTCTGTTCATGTGCTAAGTCAATAGTTAAATGCCATTAATATGGAGGAGTTACAGGCACAAAATTCGCTTCCTTATTTATGCAGATTTATTCGGCATGCGTTTGTCATCAATTATTCATCCAGAGACACTGAAAAAATAAAAACTCTGGATAATATAACAAAAAATATTGCAGTACCATCGTGAAATGGTAAAAATTTCGCTAGTAATTTAAAATTATAAATCTTTTTACTTTATTTTAGCTTGTTTTAAAAAAATGTAAAAATGAAATGAAATTAATTAAGCAAATTGTGAATAAATTTTATTAATTATTTTATTTACAATGTGTATAATTATTTTATACATCGCTAAATTTTTTATTTATATAATTAATTTTTCTAACTAAACAATTAATTTTTCTATTATATTTATTGATTTATTCACTTTATAGTTAAATAATTGTCAAAATTTATTATACGCTTATTAAACTAAATTATTCTACTAATTTACTATATTAATTGTTTTTTATTTAATATATTTATTAAAATTCACTACAGTTTCGAAACGAATAGGTATTCTATTTTTTGCGTTTTTGTGATAATTCGTTATATAATCGCTGAAATAATATTTAGTTACATAATCGATGCGAACTATAGACTAAAAATTGACAATTACTTAATTAGTTGGTAACAAAATACTGGGTTTCTGTAAAGTAATTACTATTACCTTCAAATATATTATAATGTAATGTCTGATATTAGATATTCTTTAATATAAAATTTATAGTAAAGGATGCTTCATCTGAAATAATATACTATAGTGACCAAAAATTTAATTATATTATTATTCAAGAAATTAAAAAGCATTCACTAATTATTTTCCTATCTCCAATAATTATATTATTTAAACCACTTGACTTAATACTTGATATATTAATAAAAAAACCTTCGTTGCTATGAAAAAAATCACAAATACTTTAAAAAATAAAAAAAACAATAAAAAAAAATAATATATAAAAGGTTGGTTATATTTACAAATAAAAACATTACAAACTTGAGATCGCGAAATATAAAGTGCCTTCTACTAGTCTTCTAATAATAAAACCCATTAGTTTTTGGTTGTACTCATCAGTTTGACGCATATTTTTATAAGTTGTTAGAGTTGTTTTGAGGATGAGTTCGCTAAATTGATCATGAGATCTTTATGCATCACTAAGTTGAATAATGTAACATTAATCACATTTGTTATGATTTAAGGAGTTAAATTTAGGTCCAATTTCAAAAATCAGCGGATATGTATTAAATTTAGCATTCATTATTTGATGGAAGCAAAACAAGATTATTTTGCCTAATATACAAAATCTGTTTTATATAAAAATCTTTGTTTTATCTTTTAACATAAGTCGTATTAGCTGAATTTCCTTATATCAATATTTTACAGTATTTTAAAAGAGTTAGAAGGTAGTCTCATCTGAAAATAAAATTGTATTCTAATTATTATTGATATGCTTCTATACCTATTTAATGTGATTTTACTTATAAGTGATAGTAAGCATTAGAGTTATTCTTGAAAGAAATTTTTTATAGCTATGAGTGGCTAAATATTTTGAAACTTTCTATAAAAAATATATATTTTTAAAACATACTTGTTTTATAGTTAAAATATACTTACAGTATATTATGATAATATACTTAATATATACTGAAAAATATATAAACTGATATATTTATAATTAAATTTTAATAGTAAATTATATTAAATTATAATGAAATTATACTTAATTTTTATATTTATATTTAATATATATTATAAAATATATAAAATGGATACTAAATACCTTCTTAAAATCAATTTAATAATATTTTAAGTATCATATTAATAACTATTATTAATTTAATTAAAATTTAAGGAAAAATGTAGTTGATGATCCAATCACCATAGTGACCTAATAAATTATATGATTTTTAACTAATTAAATTTTTATTGATTATTTTTAAATATTTTATTTACATGAAATATATTAGTTTTTTTACTTTTGCTTTTTTACTTAAACAAACTTTACTGATATTATTTTTTAAAATACTATTTAACAAAACTAAGCTTAACTTTTTTTGAAAACAAATTTTTTTAAAGTTTTTATAAGATTTAGATCATATATCTATTAAATTTTTAAATAATATTTATTATTTATAAATTCTTTTTTTTTTATTCAGTAATTTTAGAGCATAATTTAAGCATTTTGTTTATATGTAAATTTCCTTCTAAATCTATTTATATACAAATTTTTATTAAAATTAAATAAAAACTTGTGAAATATAACAATTTTTTTTGTAATGATACTAATTTATGAAAGTTTTTTTTTTTCTAGTTTGTATTTTTTAAGTATATTTTAGGACTTTGGTAATAAGTAAATTATATTCAGAAGATTAAATAAAGTTATTTAGTGAGGTCAAAACTACTTATATATAAATTTTCATTAAAGTTAAGTAAAAGCTCATGGAGTACAATTATTTGTTTGTAATTATACTAATTTGTGAAAGTTTTTTTCTGGTTTGTATCTTTAGAGGTATTTTAGGTACTTTAATAATAAGTAAATCACTCCAGAAGATTAAGTAAAGTTGTTTAATAAGGTCAAAACTACTTACATATAAATTTTTATCAAGATTAAGTAATAACTCGTAGAGTTTGACCATTTTTTTGTAATTATATAAATTTATGAATTATTATAAGAATTACAAACTGTATTTTAATAAGGGTAAATTTATTCCTCACCTTGGATGAGGAATTTATTACTCATCCTTATAATTTTTTCTAAAAATAAATAATTACTTTTATTGATAATTTTTTAAAGTTTTTTTTTATAGAAGTTTTTAATGAATTTTATTTAATTTATTTTATATTTTTAATTAAAAATACAACCAAATTTATTTGAATTTAATGATTAGTATTATATTAATATGAAATTTTTTCCAAAAACGTATCTTTAATATTATTACAAAAAAATTCATAATTTTATAACTACTTGAACTAGTCTCATGAAAATTAATATGCAATTATTTTCATATCTGCTGAATAACTTTACTTAAGTTTTCTTTGCTTATTTTCTTTGGTCAAAGTATTCAAATTATGCTTGAAAGTAAAAAACAAAATGCATTTAAGTATTTTTACAAAAAAATTTATAATTACACAACCATTTGAGCTAGCCATATAAAAATTATTATACAAGTATTTTCATACCTGCTAAACAATTATTTTAAGTATTTTTTATCCATTTATTAGTTTAACTAAAATAACAAAATTATGTTGTGAAATCTTTATACAATATGAAAAGCGTGTTTGTTGAAATTATTAAAATATAACTTTATGATAAAATTTTATATAAGTTTTAAACCACTATTAAAAAAATATTTAGCTTTATTAATTAATAAAAACTTCTAAAATAAATTTTTAAAACAAAAAGAAAGAAAAGAAAAAAAGAAGAAAAAGATTTGAAAAGGTTATTATCAGAATGATAAACAAATAAATATTGTTTAAGAATATAGTGATACTAAAATAAAATGAAAATAATATGATCAGGGGGTAATATTGATCTTATTCTAAAATGAGGAATAAATTTTTCCTTTTAATAAAATTTAATATAAAGCTAGTAATGTTATTAGCTATTATATTATCCAATAAAAATTAAATTAATTATCATATGATAAATTAAATAAATATTAATATAATACAGTAAGTATATATTTTATATTTAAAATATACTTAAATAGGCAAAATTTAAGAATATTTTATAAATTATTTTTATATCAAATATGAATAATTTAAGACTTATTTAAGTAAATTTTTAGTATTATTTGTAAATATAATTATCTTATAAGGAATATACTGCTAAAATTATATTTACAAGATATTTAAATATATATTTAAATATCTTTAATATTCAGTATATTTTCAATATATTTTTAGTATACAATTTTTCTTATTGGGACTGTCACATAAATCATATCAAAATCCATCTAAAATAATTTTTTGGTTTAAGTACTCATTAGAATCAATTTATCTTTTTGAATACTTTATCTAAAGAATTTTGAAAATTTGCTGGTAATTTTTCTTGGATAACCACTTACCATCTTATCTTTGTTTAATTTTTTAATATTATCATATATAGTAAAAAAAAGAATATTTATAATTCTATGAATTTTAGTATCTTTATATATATTCTTATTTCACAATTGTAAAATACTTTAGCATTATTTTTCTTGCTTTAAAACTATCATTTTGCAGCACAGTAGTTTAGAAAAACAAATAAATATCTTTTTTAATTAAAGATTAGAATTTATTGTTATGATCATTATAATAACATTTTTTTTTGGAATTTTCAAATCAGACACAAATTGGTTATATGAATTTGATTTATATCATATATTTATATAATCAAATCATACTATACTAAATTTTAATTAAAAATATTAAATTAATATATATTTATTAAATTATTTACTATTTTTTTCTATTTAAATATCTAAAGTAAGATCTAATTTATAGTTTGTAATACACTTTTAATTCTTTAATATTAATTTTCTAATAAAATTATTTATAAAGTAATTCTTATTATAATTAATAATAATTATTATATTTTTTTAGTTTTGAATAATAATTTACTATTAAATTATTATTTTAAACTAATAATTTACATTAAAATTTTTTTATATAATTTGCACTATATTGCTTATAGTTTATATTAATATATTTAATTTATTTTAAAGTAATTGATTTGATAATTATTATTCTAGACTGTTATCTATCTAATTAAAAATATTTTTAATATTTAGATTAACTGTATAAATAAATACTTTAAAGTTGTGTAATCTAATCATATTATATTACACAATGTCTAAAAAAGTTAATTTTATTTTCTATGAAAATTGGATCAAATGATTATACAAAATTCTACAAAAGAAAATTAATATATATATACATAATTCTAATCAGAATTAAATAAAATTTAAACCCTGTTGCAAAGCAATATGCAGTAAACTAGTTTACAGTCTACTCGCTTTATAACGAATTTTGATTTAACGAATTTCTTAATATAGCGAACCTTCAGTGTTGTACCGAATTTAACANATGAAAAAAATCTTGTTATACCGAAGATTACTAATAAAATGCTGTATACCGTTTAACGAAGTAAACCTAGAAAGTGTACATATAAAATATATATAAAATGGCTCTTATTATAACGAATTTTCCTTCATAACGAATTTTTTTTTTAATATAACGAAAATATTTTATATATAATAATACAAATGTTATGTAATTTACCATAATATACCAACTTTTCCCAAGTTATACTAGATTTTCACATTACATTAACGAATTTTCTTATAACGAAGGTCTGATTGGCTAAACCACCAACTTCGTTATAAAGCGAGTAGACTGTATTATTAAAAGAAAACTATACTTATAAGTTTATAAATAAAATTATTTTATAATATATCAATAAATTATTAATTTTTGCTTTTTTTTTATTTTTTTATTTTTTTTAATCTATTAAATAATTAAATAATTCCATTAATTTTTTCTAAATTAAGATTAAAAAACTATAAAGAATATCCAATAATTTATTATTTGTATTATAATTAATAATATCATAAGTAATATTTTAAAATACTATTTTTTATTAATTTGCTTATATATCTAATATATAATCTGTTTATTTAGCCAATTATTAATTGTCAATACACCACTCAATGATATAAAATGATTGGCAATCTATAATTAATTTTATTATAATTTTACATATTGATTACTATTACTTCTAAATGGTGGTTGTTCTAGTTTAAAAACATATCCTAATAATATGAATATCCTACAATATTACTAATAAAAGAAATTTTATGTACTGAATTATACTATAGCATATTTGCATGAAATTGATAGTTTCAAAAAATATCAAAAAATAAAAAAACTATAAAAAACACCTCTTCTCAAAACTTAATTATACCTTTTCATCTTTATATGCATGTTTCCTATGAATAATAGTAAAAATTTTAGTATTTCTATATTATAAAATCTCATTACTGCTAGTTCAAAATATTCAGTTCTTTTACTAAAAATTTCTTGATATAAAGTATAAAAACTATAAAACTTCCCAGTCATAATTTCCTTTTGGCATTTGAAACATTTCAGTTAAAAAATAATTTTAAATAAGTAGCAATATAATTATATTTTACCAATATTCTAACCTAAACACTTAAAAAAATAACTCCAAATTAATTTTTTATTTATAATTAGTCTTGAAAAAACAAATTTTATTTATTTAAAATTTCTTAAAGTAAAAAAATAAACTATAAACTAAAAATAGTTGATAAAAAAACACCTAAAAAAAACTTTTCTTAAGACCTAACCGAATTAGAAAAAGAAAAAAAACAGATAATTGCTTAGAAAAAAAATAGAAGAGAAGAAAAAAAAGAATAAATTAATTATAAAAAAGAGAGTAACAACGAAAATAATAAAAATGTAAGTTATAAAAAGAATTGAATGTTAGTTATTCAAAAAATAATGAATGTCATGGTATAGGAAATGGTTTTACTTTTTCATTTCTAACAAAATTTCAAAAAAAGCATTATTTTATTTTATAACAAATTGAAAATAATACTTGTATACTTAGAATTTATCATGAATCAAATATAGTAGCTTAATTTGAGAATAAAATTTTAAGTAACATGTAAAAAAAAAATGGTATTAATAAAAAATTTGATAAGATTAATTTATTTGAAATAACGTATTCATCTATATAAACTATTTTACAAAATTCATCTAAAAATAACATATCCACTGATCTGTGAAATTGGCCTAAATTAAGATTTTGATAAAAATTTAGCTGTAAAATAGGATTTACGTTATACAAACCTAAATTAAATATGTGTTA
>QKYT01000100.1:15239-39899 GCA_003550305.1 Glomus cerebriforme | reverse complement strand
TTTTTTTTTTCAAATGAATATAAATTCATCCATCTAACTTATGTATAACCCAAGATATTTGCAATTTTGTCATGAGAATTATATTCCGATTTTATAATTTTAATGTTACTTATATTAAAAAAAATTAAAGTTCAAATAAATAATTGATTTTGCNCATCAGATGATGTAGATCCATNATTATCACATGACTTTTAACATTGTTTTCATTTGGCAAATCTATTTTGTGGATGTAACACATAATTCCACAAATTGGCGCATATGATATTTTTCATATACTGTATACATAGTGGATGAATAAAATAATTTTAAAATTTTATAGTAAGCATTTAATTATCATATAAAATCTAGAAAATTTGAAAAATAGCATTATTAGATAATTGGCAAAGTTTATTTATAGATTAGTTATCTTAAGAAAGTACAATTATTCAAATTCTAAAAGCATTGCAAATATCTATTCAGTTGATTATCAACTTCATTATAAAGAGTTATATGCATAGAAAACTATACTTATAGCTTATTATATATGGATACCAATGTTATATCTTTTGAAAAAAAGGAACCAAATATTGAATTTTGAAGTAGAGCAATAGATCCAAATGCTAATAAAGAGACTTTATTGAATTTATATGATAATGCTAAATTAATTTGTTTAAAAAATAATTCTTCAATAATTATAGATAAGAGTACAAAATTTTGGTAAAGTTTTAAATGTGCCTTAGATAATAATAAATGTGATATAGATGAAAAAATAAGAATTTTTTTTTTTTTTTTTTGACAAGTTAATCGTATTTATTATAATTATTGAAGTTCTAAGAAGAATACATAATTACGAAAGATAAATCACGAATATACCCTCTATGAAAGAAAAGCATAACTTGTCGCACAAAGAGTAGATTCAAAAAGAAAGTCTTGTTACCAAGGATTGACCTCAATCATTATCTAAACTTTCTGACCTTGTACCTGTGATGAATCAAAATGACTAACTAATCTATCTAATAAATTGTTATGTGAATCTAATTTTAAATCCAAATGTTCATACAAAATACTATTATACATGCCTTCTGTCAATTTAGCTAATTTACCCACCTTTCTAACAATAATATCCCCAACTCTATGTTCCTCCTTAATAACCTTGTGTATCCTGTCTTTCCATCTGGAGAAAGCGTAAAGGTCACGTGTGGCAGAGCATTCAATAGGATTGTTGAATTCGTCCATAGATAAATCCCCAATATAGTGATGAACTTTGTGCGACTGAGAAGAACCATTCAAAAGGGTTGTAATGGGAGAAGACTGATTATTAGCCGAATCAAGTGTGGATTCCCATTCCTTGAATAGTTTATTTCTTGGGAGCCAAATAAATCGATGAAATGCTTAAATGAGAAAAGTGATCAGTTTGTCCAGTATTTGAAATGTAATTTGGTTGGATCAGGTAATCTTGTGAATTTTCTGAAAAGTAGAAGTAGTGTGGATGGAATGTAGGGAATAGAAAAGGAGCCAATCCCTGTCATCGTGAGAGTAAGAACCGTTGGTGAAAAAACTCTTTAAAAACACGAGAAGCGCATCTTGTTGCGAGATGGGATCGTCCAAATCTTTGAAAGGGTTCCAATTGATAATGAATTGTAAGAGATTAGCAATGGATTTATCCATAGTTTTGTCCCATTTAGAAGACAAAGAAGAGCATCTGATTAGGTGGAATAAGGTTTCTTGTTCGGACCCATAGAAGAAACATTTGTCAGTAGCAAATTTTGATGGGTGACGTTCTTTTATGATGTTCATAGTGGGGAGAGGCAGTGTAAGGAGTTTGAGGCGACATGAAAAACTATCATGTATGGTGGAATGGAAGCAATAAGAATTGTTCCTGGTGAAAAATGTGGTCCACAACGAATCCCAATGTACGAAAGAATAAGTGTTATCATACAGGTCAAAGTTATAAAAAGACGTAGACCAGGAAGCAGCCATTTTGACATCTTGCAATACTTTAATAAAGGGACGAATGGATTTTTCTACTGGCTTGTTATCCCAAATTAATTGAAATTGAATTGAGTTAAAGTCATAAAAATGACAAGCTCTTATTTGATCAGGAGCCTGAAAACCTTGTTTTGCTAATTGATCAGCTGCTTCATTGTAAGGGTCACTCGTATGACCTTTGACTTTAACAAATGTAAAGTAATGCGCTTGACGTCTAATAAATAAAAAATAGAAAGAAGAAAAGATCTATTATTAACTTTAAAAATTTTTCTACAATTAAAATAATCTATATCTAAAATATGATTAATGCCATCTATGGCAGCTTTGCTATCCATGTAAATAACTAGGTCAGAATCTGTGGGTATGGCTAATATAGCCATGAATATTGCACATAATTCTGCTTTAGTGGATGAGGGCCAATCGGACAATTGGCAACAGAATTTCAACTCCGGATAATCTTTAACGATCCATCCTGATCCCATACAAGCGTCATGTGAAGAGAATGTTAAAGATCCATCAGTGTAAATGTGAATTTGTTCATTCAAACGTGCGTGAATGGCCTTTAAGAGAGATATCAGACGTTCTTGAGTATCATGTTCTTGAATAAATTTCTGAATTAAAACCTCGTCAAACGATCGACAATTCGGTAAATAAATAGTTGGAAAAGTGTCTGTAATGGAGGATGAGGCGAACTCATCATCCTTCTGAGTGTAATTCTTATGACAGTAGAACAAATCTAAGAAATAATAAATGGCTGGAGAGGACGAGTGCAAAAGAGCCTGTTTAACATTGGTTATGCAGTGAAAATCAGCTATTGGTAGGATGGTGAAAGTACACAAATTTTGCTGATGATGCAAAGTCAACTCAGAATCATTTTAAGTGTTAAGTGTACACGTTCCAATATTGCAAAGGGATAGGGATACGTAAGAATCGCCTTTGTTATTAAAGGATGGAGAGGAAAGGTAATGGTGAATAGTGAGCTTATCGCTAAATTTGTTAGCTACGTGGCCATAAATTATTTGATTTCCAAGTGTGCCTTTAACCTATTCCTTCTTCCTTCGGTCTGATGTGATGGGTATAATTGGGTCTGGCAAAGCACCTGTGTTGAATATCGCAGCTGAGGAATCGCTAACTTCAGAAATATCTGTTAAATAATTAAATCCCAATAGTTGTAGTGCAAAAAATAAGTTAGGAATTCTGCCTTGTAAATTCTTTTACTGGCGAAATTTGACCTGTTTTCAACTTAGAACATTGTCAAAATCTGACGTGATAATTTGTGTAATATAAAATAAATGATATTTAGTAGAGAATTTCAAAAATTGAAGAGCATCCTCTGGGTAATGTTGATAAATTAAATCTCTAATGGCAGGTCCGGTTCCTATAACTGTCCATGAATCTTTGAAGGAAGTCAGAAAAGTGATCGACAATAGTAAAGAAGACATGAAATGTAAAAGCCGTAGATATAAACAGTAAGGAGCTAGTTTAAAGTCCAAAGGTACGATGTTGTGCTCCAATATAGGAGAGGTAAGACCAAGGTCCAGTTGACAGTTCTTCAAAGAAATATGTATGGAGTCTTTGAGTGGGCCAGTGAAATTAATATGAGCTATGAAGTTAGTGAGTTGATGTTCTCAGATGGAATGAGAAAGACATTGGATTTTGCTTAAGGCTGGGTGAAAAATAATGTTGTTGGCTGAAGGTTTGGGGAGACCTAATTGGTGCTTGCAAATGACGACAAAGGGAGAGAATAATTTGTCTAATCTTTGGGCAGGAAGAGAGGAAAGCATAAGTCTATATTGCAGTCTCGGAGTGAATACTTTATTCGAAATGTAAGCCAATTGACCAATAGTGAATTTCTTCCTTCTGGTCAAGTTGCATATGTTGTTTATTTCGCGATTTGTGGTAGCGATGTCTGTGGTGAGCTGGTTACCCGTGATGAACCAAACTTCTAGGATCCTTTCAGAAAGACTTTTGTCTAGGACATGAATGATGGTGCTGGCTGAACCTGTACCCATTGTAATATTACATTGATCCTGTGACACTGAAGGGTTAAGCACCATGAGAGAAGATTTCTTGCCGTTAATTTGAATATTGTTGATATCAAAAAATTCATTCGAAATATTGATGGTATTTATTAGATCAGATTTAGATTTCCCTATCCACTGGGTGTTGTCAGCATAAGCGAAGGCCGCGCACCTAATTGGATTTGGATTGTCAGGAAAAAGTGGAGAATTATTATTCGTGGTAGAAACTTAAGTACAAATCTGCTTGATTCTGATTGTTGGATTCAGTATAATAGCGGATCATAGAAAATTCGCCAAAGGAGAGGAGAGATCACCTCTCCTTAGTCGATTTCTGTCTCAGCTGTAAAAAAATCCGTAAGCTCAAATTCCGTAATAACCAGAAAAAATAAGAATTTTATCAGTAATAGCAGAAAATTTCTATTATAATAATCTTTATGAAAAACTTCAGATATAAAATTATTATTTTAAACAATTCACTTACTTTTTTTTATTCTTATAATTTTTTTTCACTTTTGATTAGTTTTTTTTTATTTTCTTTTACTTCTAATTATTTCTTTTACTTTATTTTGCTTCTAATCAGTTTCTTTTATTTCTTTTTACTTCTTGATCAATTTCCTTCATTTCCTTTCACTTCTAATTAGTTTTTTTTATTTCTTTTCACTTCTGATCAGTTTTTCTTTATTTGCTTTTACTTATAATTAATTTCTTTCATTTTCTTTTACTTCTGATTGATTTTCTTCATCTTCTTTTATCCCTAATCAATTTTCTTTATTTTCTTTTACTCCTTATCAATTTTCTTTATTTTCTTTTGCTTTTTATCAGTTTTTCTTTATTTGCTTTTACTCATAATCAATTTCTTTTATCTCCTTTTGCTTTTAATTAATTTCCTTCATCTTCTTTTATTTCTGATCAATTTCTTTTATTTTTTTTTTACTTTTTATTAGTTTTTTTTATTTTCTACTTCTAATTAGTTCTCCTCATCTTCTTTTTACTTCTAATTAATTTTCTTTATTTCCTTTTATTCCTATTGATTTCCTTTATTTTCTTTTGCTTCTGATTAATTTTCTTAATTTTCTTTTGCTCCTAATTGGTTTTTTCATTTCTGATTAGTTTTCTTTATCATTTTTTACTTTTAATTGTTTTTTTTTATTCCTGATTGGTTTTCTTTGTTACTTTTTGCTCCTGATTATTTTTCTTTGTCTTTTTTTCCATCCTTAATTATTTTTTTATTATATAAGTTAGTTCTAATACTATAAAATTAGTATACAAATATGCTAAACTTAATGGTTCAGGTATAATAGCTATTGTAAAACCAAAAAGAAAAATTTATCATATATCTGAAATTAAAGAAAGAGAATTTGAATTATTTTTTTAGGACAAAAGTAATATAACTATAAGTTCATATAAAGTTGATTCCAAAATTAATTTACCAATATTATATTTATAAGACCAAAAAGAAGCATTATAGATCAAATTTGAAGAAATATACCTAAATGAAATGAAAAAAACTTCATTTATTATAGTATGATTAGCTGATTGTAACTATATTAAATATTAAAAAAATCTGAGTGAATTGTATTTAATATGTAATAATTATAGATTTAAAGCTTTTTAAGATCTAATAGCAATTGTATGAAGTATTTTTAATGACAAAAAAAGATTGGTAAATATTTTTTGTATTTAAATAAATTTTACCAAAAAGTTTAATCAACTAATAACAACTAACTTTCTGCTTATTAAGATAGTATTATTAGTTATTTAAAAAATTTGAAAAGGCATATAAAAAGAAATTTTAAAAAAGAACTAGTAATTAATCAAGATGGTACTATATTACATGATAAATGCATAAATCATTGCCTATTATATACATTTGGAGAATGCAAATATCATCATATTTTATATTGTACTGAGTGTGATAAATTTTTTGAATTTTTAATTTTTTGAATGCATATGTCTCTTCTAAACAAAAAATAAATCTTGATTAAATTAAAGAAAACTTAAATATTACTTATTCTATCAAGTTTGAAAGGTATATTTAAATACATAGTTTAAATTATTTTTGATGTAATTTAATAAGGATAATGCAATAATTGTAATGAATTATAAAATAAGAATTCTACCAAAATCTGTATGTAAAACTAAAGAATAATTTTTTGGAAAAAGAGGCTGGACTCTTTATATGATTCTTATATTTACAAAAAAAAATGATAAAATGAAATTAGATATACATGCATATAATCATTAATTTATAGATATAAAGCAGGACGCATAGTTTATTGTAACCTTTTTTGAGTCAATTTTTGATCAATAAAAAAAAAGCTAAAATGGATATGTGTCATCTTTAATAATAGATTTTATTATCATAATTTTGAATTAATATCAATTATTACATATTAATTTGATTTGTATCAAATACAAGTTCATAATTAGTTATTTTAGAATCTAGTAAAGCAAAAATAACTATTAATTTTTATCATGCTTCGGTAAGTTTTTTAATTATATAAAATAATAAAAATTTTTTAATTACTTATATTTTCTTTTAATTTTTAGATCTCACATGTAATAAAATGTTATATTCAAATTGGAAATGATATAAAAGGAGATTAAGATATATTAAAAACAGGAAAAAAATCTTGCTGGTACATATTTTGCAAATATTGAGCTAAATAGAAATAAAAATAATGAAAATTTTGGATAAGTGAATAAGGAAAAAAAGAAATCCAACCATTACTAATATAAAATAAAACTAAAAAAAATAAAATTAAAAAAAAAAAGTAAAAGAAAAAAAAGAATACATCTGCTTCAAAAATTTTAAAGTAAAAAAAACAAAGTATTAAATAAAAGGTTACAAAAAAAAAGTACTTTTTCTTTAACTTGTAAGCAACTTTTAAACTTTCAAAAAATCTAGAATTAATTAAAGTTATTTTTTTCTAACTATTTTTTCTTAACTTTTATTTTACTTATTTTTATTATATTTTGATATTTAAGGGCTAAATTTCAATTCTAAGAAACTGCAAGCTTAAAATCTTAGAATATAAAAGTATTATTCTAAGAATATTATTTATAATTTGAAAAAAAAGTAAATATTATTATAGAAAATAATAAAAGTAAATATTCTAAAATATTTATTATATATAAAAAGGTAAAAGAAGCATTTTTCTTAAAGATATTTATGACCTTCACCTTAATAAAAAGACTAAAAAGTTAATATTTTCTTTTCATAAAGAAGTAAACATAAATTTTTTTTAAAAAAATTGATAATAATTTCATCTTAATCAACTTAATTTTGATTATTATAATATAATTTAATTCATATTGACTTTTAAAAGTTTTTTAAAACTATTTAATTTTTTACTCTTTTTTATAATCAGTTACTCTTTTTTTTTCAAAAACTCTTTTTAATAAATATATAAATATTTCATTTTTGATATAAAGAAATGCAAAAAAAAATTCTAAAGATTATTTATCAAATACCTAGTTCAATTATTTTGCTATAAGTTAATTAATAATATTAGAAATAAAAATTTTTTAGAGATTTAAAGATATCTTGCTGCGCCATAACCTATATCTATGAAGTACAGAACACGTTATTTTTGTTATTATTCATGTGAAACAGAAACAAATCCATCAATAAAAACAATAAAAACAATAAAAAACATGATTATTCACAAAAATCCTTTTAATTGGTGCTATAAATGCAACAAATATTTTAATATAATGTTTTTAATATAATGGATCTGAATTGCCTTCATTCAATTGATAAACATGTAACTTTCATTCAGAGAAAAAAAACAATACGGTATGTATGAAACATTAGGTCGAAAAAAAAATAGGAGATTACGCATAATTTAAATTTCTATCATAAGCAAGCAAGCGCAGATAAATCACATGAGTGAAAAAAATTTTTAATATCGCGCTACACATATTTTAGACTTCGCTAAGCCACCCGAAATGAGGTTTATATTTGAGGATTAAGTTGAATGAAATTCCTTTTCGCACTCTTTCTCATACCTTATAATTTTCTTGATCAAAAAAAATTTTTTAACTCTTTTCGCTAAAGAGGGTCCAAAGAACGAAAAGATGGATACAACACAAAATTTTGAAGTTTCAACTTTATCAAGTCGCGAAACAAACAATATTATCTATTTTCCTGACTTGGTAAATCCTCCTTCAACAAATACTTTTATTAATAAAACAGATGATATGGATATAGATTACCCTTTGGAAGATGAAAATGCTTTAGAAGATTTTATTATTACTGAAACTCAAGGATTTTTAGTTAAATTAGAACGCGAACTTCGTCCCCGACCTCAATTTTATGCTTTAACTGGACCAGGAACTTATCCAGGTTTTTATGGAGCTGGCAAGTCTGAAACACCGGGTCCAGTTATTGAATATATTAAAAGTAATTGTAGTCCATTTAAAGAAAACGAGGAACATAAAGAAATTATTATTGAAATAGAAGGCAAAGACGAGAAAGAATCCAAAAAAGAAAAGAAACAAGTTAAACAAACAAAAACTAAACAAACAAAAATAACCAATTTTACTATAAAATATAATAGAAAATCTCATTATGAAGAAAAATCCGATAATAATGGAGAAACTCCGCAAAAAAATACTAGAAGGAAAAGTTTATCAACAGCAGAGTCATCCTCAAGGAAGAAAATAAAGATTAATTCAGGAACCGAAGATGAAGCATCAAAGTTGCCAGAAGATAACTCTGAAAATAAACGCGATGTTGAGAAACCAAAAAAAGGTTCAGGAAACAATAGAGGTCGACCGAAAGGTTCATTGAATAAAAGTAGGAAGGATTCGATTACAAAGAATCGGAAAAGTGAAGTTGATTCTTCACTTTCAACCTCTAGTTTAAATTCAATTTCGTCCAAAAAATCAACTACATCACCAATGACTCCTACAAGAGAAGGTGGATTAGGTATGATATTGAACACGGACAATTTTATTGTCAATACTTCAGCAACGATGAGTTCCGCTATGGTTCTTGCAACTTCTTCACCTTAAGAAATTACGAGTAAAATACGGTGTCACGTGACACAACAAAATTCTTTGTAACGAATAACAGAAAAACATTTCACTTTAGTTGGATCTTACTAATAATTGTGCATAATAAAAAAGATAAAAAATTTATTTTTCGCTTGCTAATTCGTATTCGTATTTTTTCATATTCGTTAATGTCATGTGATAAGATAAAAAAAAATTATTTGCACAATTATATAGTTTCAATTTTTCCGATATAATGGAAAACGAATAATTTTGAGACGATAACAAGGCAATATAAGTTCATTAAAAAGCAATGCTTTATTGATGACAAGCGAAACCCTGCATAAAATTATTTCATAAAAATTAAAAAAAGAATTTTACAATGCTTGTTTAAAGTGTAACCAGCATGGCCGGATTCCAATAACAATAGCCCTTTTGATATTAAACTTTTTCCGTTTTCATTTAATTTGTCCTTTCACAAAGAAATTCTTTATAACAAGCTTTAATTCTTTCTATGTAAGGTTTCATTTAAAAACAATAGATAATCCTTGTTTATAGAAAATTCGCATGGATTTGTTTACATCGATCATCAAACTTATTTTCCAATTATAACAATCACGTGCACGTGTTAATATGTAACCTATTTCTAGATGAAAATGAAACCGACTGTACAATACAGATAAACTTCTTTACATATGCTTAGACGAACAGTTGAACGTATTACTTTTGCTATTGGTGGAGCACTTATAGGAGCAATAGGATTTTATGAATATGAAAAGTTTCGACCTAAACTTCCAGTTCCACTTCCTACATTGAAACCGCTATCAGTATCGATAGAACCTGATAAGAAGTTTCCTTGGGAATGGCATGACACTGGTGAGTTGTGAGTTTCAAAAAAAAGGGTAAGAATACTACGGAGATAAAAATAATTTATATGCAAGTAATATATTTACTTTTTCTTGTTCCGATACTTTTTTTCATTTGTAATATGTAGCGTTTAATGATTTATTTGAAAGGGAAGCATATATTGTGTCATATAATCGACGATTACGTCACCCAAATTGGGTAAGTTCATTGAAGACAAAATGTATGTTGTTAATGAATAAAATTGAAATATTTCTTTTTGTTTAAAGGTGTTAGAACATCTTACAAAAGAATCATTGAAACGAGGAGAAGGAGTTGATCGTAGTAAATCCCGATTTCTAGAGGATTTAGATATACCAGAAAAGTTCCGTGCTAAATTAGTCGATTATGTAAAGTCAGGATATGATCGTGGTCATATGGCACCCGCAGGTGACGCTAAATTTTCGCAAGAAGCTATGGACCAAACTTTTCTTTTGTCTAACATGGCTCCACAAGTTGGTAATGGATTTAATAGGGATTGTATGTATAAGAATGTTTTTATTTTTACTATATTTATATCGAATTGAGACATTAATAGGTATTCATTATTTTAGACTGGTCATATTTTGAGGAATTTTGTAGAAGATTGATTTATAGAGAAGATTTTAAAGATGTTTATGTATTCACAGGACCAGCATATTTACCAAAGAAAGATGAAAAAACTAATAAGTGGTATGTAAAATATGAAGTGATAGGAGATAGTCCAAATGTTGCTGTTCCAACACACTTTTTTAAAGTGATCTTAGCGGCTAAGGATGATCCAAGTAAACCTGGTGGTCGTTTTTATGCTTTGGACGCTTTTATTATGCCAAATGAACGTATAAGTGATGCTACACCATTGACCGTATTTAAGATTCCTATTGACGCCTTAGAAAGAGCAACAGGATTGACTTTTTTGAATCAAACTGTGGAAACTGTTCCTCTTTGTAGTGCAGAGGCATCAAAATGCATCCTTGTTGCTAATCCAAAACACGTTAAGGAAGAATTGAGATCTGCTTTGCCAGAGCCTTCGAAAAATAAAAGTGCCAACAATTAATATTTAAAAACTTCAATCCATTGTTTAATATCATATATTTATTATTATTTATCATTAAATGGATTTCCTTTTTTTTTTAATAAATCTTTTTGATCTTATGTTAATAATTAAATACGAAATATAATTACAAAAATTTGATGGAAAAAAAATTGAAATATAAAATTTACCAATAAAGAAAGAAAAAAAGAAAGAGAATAAATATGCACCGCTATGTTGTCTATCATATTGAATAATAATGTTGAAAACACATTCTTATTGTGATACTTAATAGTTTGTAAGGACTTGAAGCTTCATATGTCTGTTGTTTTCTGTTTTCTAGTGAATATAATTTGCATATTGTACAATAAAATCTACTTGTCTATAATAAGATAAAAAGTTGTGAGCACGTGATATTAAAAAAAAAGTAATATTAATTGACAAACGTACTGCATAGTTTCGATAGCTTTAGGGCTTCGCCTCATTCTCACTAATCGAATTGCACGATCAGCGTCGAGACAAAATCGTCTCTTAAGTAACCAACAACATGCCACCAAACCGGCACGTCCAACTCCTAAAGAAAGAAATAATTAATACAGTAAAAATATAATAAAAAGCAAGGCCACAACTGGTACTTACCACCGCGACAGTGTGCCAAAACTTTTCGACCTTGCTGTATATGTCGATCCATTTGTGTCACTACTGAATCAATCTGTTCTAACGTATCCGGACAGCCACCTTCTATCATTGGTATTCTATTATTTATTAATATTAAATTAATAATTAATCATCATTATTTTTCATGTGTAGTAATAAATACCTAATAATTTCAAGATTATGTTTCTGTGCTAACTCGCTATATTTTGGCCACGGCGCACCCAAAAATGCCAATTCATCATCATTAAGACAACTATATATTTAAAAATAGAAAAGTCGTTTATGATTACATCATAAATTATCATAATGCACGTGAAATTTATAACGAAACGCTTACCACACAACCATCGATATATCTAAAGACTTTAATCTTTGGAAATCTAAATCCAAATCACGATCGATTGTTGCTCTACCTCTTACGGGCCCACTGAGCCTGACTTTTTTACCAGGACATGAACTTAATGCTAGATTACCGAGTGTTGTACGATGTGTAGAATGAGAAACTCCATAACCAGAGTGTGTAAGTTGAGAACATTTGCGTACTTGGTCATAATAATGTTTGTAAAGAGAAGCTGTTGTATATATATCAAAAAGGTCTGTCGGCGGTGATAGTGGATTTAAAGCAAGTCCGCCAGTTAGTTCCTCTGGTACCATCCAACTGATGCTGAAAATTAGAAAAATTTTAGAAGGTTATATGTTAAACACGGTTGTATCGATAAACTTTTCTGATATGTCACGTCTCGACAGGTGTGGCTTTAAGCTTACTTGATGGGGTGGGTTATTGACGTTTTAAGGTTGACCCGAGGTGGCGAATTACAAGACGCGGTAGTTCTATAACTAAGAGAAGGTACCGTCTCTGATGTTGAGGTCATATTTTATGATAAAATCCTGGTAAATATAGTAGGTGAGTGAGCCTTAAAAATTCAAGTTTAGTAAAGGAATTTATACAGCAATTTATATCCGAAATGAAGGTAAGACCTGTCATACTTCAATCAGCGCATATCCAAATTTAAACTTTTACTCACTCAAGGCTTGTGATTTAGTTCGTTTCCTTATCAATAATAGTAACGATTTATTTCATTTACCGCTAAAATCTAATATTTTAACACATTCTCTTCTGTACGGAACATTTGCACGCCGCACAAAAGCTTCCCCTACAGATAAAATTTTCTCTTCCTATTAATTTGTTTCATCAATCGACGTGATGCCGGAGGCGAAATTCTAATGCATTATACATCATCCTCCAATACATCCGTTTGGGTGCATATATATATACGTATCACGCAAAAATTCATCAAGAACAAATAAAAATTGCGGCGTAAAGGGAAAAAGAACAGATGTAAACATATTTGTTTTGAATAACGAATATAATAACATGGAAAATTCCGAAATTTGAAATAAAGACCGATGTGGTGTATATGTACTGTACTTATTTAGAATAAAAAAAATAATCTTATCTACAATTTCAAATGTATTTATTATATAATAAATAACACTTTACCATAAATTGATATTATATTTTTCAATTTACTTGATTTGGCACTTTATTCATTATTTATAGATTACGAAATATTATCACGTGATAGAGTAAATCGACGATGCTTGCCTCCGTGACCGTGGGACTTACCAGTTACCACGTTATGTATATTACATAAATACTAGTCACATGCACTCATACGACAGATAAGTTATTCGAACGTTGTTAAGACATTTTACGTAACTACGTGACTTACCTTAGAAAGATCATCAATTTACTTACATTGTTAACGTCGCGGTAGCTTTCTTCTCCTATAAGAAAAGAAGTATTGGTGAGATGCATCTACCATAATTTCCTATCTGTTATTTGCTTCTAATCAGAAAATAACGTCTGTTCTTTTCACAAATACTTTTTGAATTATAATGAATTCCGGATTTAGACTGTATTAAAATTCTCGAAAAAATAGACAAAAAAAATTCAATTCATCTGATAAGATATATCATAACAATAATACTAATATTCTAATGTATATAATGCTAATCTTATGGCGAAATAATAAAAAGAACGAGATATTTTCTATAACAAATTGCAAAGATATTCTATGCCAAATCATTCATATATATTTTTCTAATATGATTTCATTAGAATATGTCGTAAAATACTTCATATTTCCTCCTATCAATTTTTTTAGTCATCCTTGATCAACAAGCCATGAAACGCGAAAAGTTCTTAGATACGTTTTATAATATAAATTTTTTTCCTCAAAGTTGCGATAGTAATGGTTAATTACTATTAGTTATTTCAGTTTTTTTTTCGTGTTCCTTTTTTCTAGTTGTACTTACTTCACATCGTGTTGAATTGATATTGACTCAATCCGATGTTGCCCTGTGCATCTCGTATAATCACACCTTTAATAACTCCGAGTACATCATGTGGTTCCGGCATTGATAACCGAGGCGCATTACTTGGCCCAGACATAAAATCCCTTTTTAATTTTTGAACATAATTAACAACAGAACATAATAATTTTTACTATTAAATTAACATTATAATAATTAACTCACGTCGGTAGAGGTATCGCGGTATGTCGTCCAGGTTGATTATAACTAAAAGAAGTTAACTGAATTGGCGGCATAGATTGAATAGAAGTGGATTGAGAGTCCCAACCAGTTGATGACGGAATAGAAGGATATTGATATGGAGGATTTGTATGTCCGTTTGCTTGCGATTCTTGGTATGGCCCGTAATAATTTGAATAATTTGGTGAATTGTATTCGGATGTGTAACCAGGTCCTAATATTAGAATATTAATATTAATAGATTGAAGCGAAATAATAAAATAATCATTTAGCATTAATTAAAGTTAAGTATTACCAGGTTGATATTGTGAATCATGTGGATATTGTGAATAATCGTAAGTGGGCTGAGGAGGAGGTAATGGTGGATTTGGTGGTCCATTAGGTGGCATCGGAGGCATTGGGGGAGCTTCATAAATTGCAGGAGAAGCTTTAGGATGGGGATGCTGTTGCGGTGGACCACGTTGATCTCTCGGATGCCTATCATCCGGTCTACGTTCATATGAATTTCTTCTTCTGTCATCATAATTACGATGATAAGAATCATCCCGCCGACCCATTTGAGGTCTCTCCCGGTTAAAATTTGGCGTAGGAACCGGCGGTCCACGAAATTCTTGTCTACGATCAAAATCTCTTCGAGGATAATCTTCACGACGATCTCTATAATGATCATCCTGACGCCTTTCCCTAAACTCTCTATCATCTCGCGCTCCCCAATCACGAGAACGTCCTCCCCGACTAGAATAAGGTGTATGTCGTGGACCACCTCGTTGTGACCAATAACCTCGATTATGACCTCTGCCACGGTTTCGATGCTGATCAGAATGATTTATATTGGGTATTCCTAGGAAATCGTTTTTATTATTTTGTTCCCACAGCCGAAAAATTCGGTCGAGTGCTAAACAAATCGTAAATAAATAAATAAATATATATATATATATATATATATAGAAAATATATTTGCCAAAAAGGAAATACATATATACTTACAGTTCGTATCCGAAGTTTCATTTTCACTACTTAACTTCTCTTCAACGTTAACATCAGCCAAGGCAGGATTTTGTGTCTTAAGCTCTTCTATTACATCAACAAAACTTCTATATAATGCGGGACCTTCCCCAAATTTCGACTTTATAATCTTAAGTTATAATAAGAATTTGAGTTTAACAGTCAAAATTGAATGAACAACTAATATAAAATCAAATTACACTTACATCTGATTCTGGGTTAACATCTTTCAAACTTTCTTTGTCGTTCTGCCATAATATACGAATTCTTTAGAAAAAAAAGAAAGATTTTATTAAAAATTAGTATTATTTATCCTTACTTCTTCTAATTCGTTCAAAATTCGATCTCTTGCAGATACTAGCACAATCTCGGTACAATAGAGTTGAAAATCAGAATGCATTTTCTTGCGATCGTTAAATATCTCTTTTGTATCTTCTTCAGTTTTTGTCGTCAGATGTCCAGTGATATACTATAACAGCCATTCAACGATGATATTTTTTCAGTTTTACTTCGTATATTAAGTGATATTATTGTTTTTTTGCCTGAGCTGTTTCAGAAAATTATTTTTTTTTTACCTCCTTTAGACATTTCCGAAGTAGTAAATAAATTGGTTGTAATGGTTTCTTGGAAAACGGTTTTTTCGGAGTCGAAACTTGAGAAGTAGGAGTTGGAGGTGTTGTTGAAGTCATAACCGCAGGTTTGGATGATGTGAAAGTTTCCCCTTTTGTGGTTATGGACGAACTCGAACTAGCTTGAATTACGTGAAATTGAGGAGGTGGTGTCGCATCAATTTTGTTCGCAATAAATTCTGGGGGACGTGTTAGTATTTGTTGTGGTGTCGATAAACCTGGAGGCGGTGGTTGTGATTGTACTTGACCTGGAGGAGGTGGCTGTGATTGTGACTGTAAATTTTGGTCAGGAAGAAATTGGGATGCTACATGCGACTGAAATTGTTGTTGATATTGTGTTTGTGGTTGCAGATTTGAGATGGATTGTTGTACTTGCATTTTTTCTTGTTGTTGTTGGTCATATTTGTTATCCTGAGACGAAGAATCGGGAAACTGTTCATTAGAATTTTCGATTGGAGAAGTTGTTTCTGCCATTTTTGCTTCACACAATGACTTAAGGTTAAGTTTTGATTTTTTCTCGAACTTCAAAAAAAGATCTGTATACAATTGAAAATCAAAAAACCGTACATATGCGGCAAAGTTTCAAATCGGAGATTCTCGTGTAACATGTAACTACGTAAAAAAAAAATTAGCACAATTTTTCACTTAAACTTTCCTTTACTATGTCAGACAATATACACACCGAAGAGTGTGTTTTTTTTCTTTAAATATTTTTTTATTTTTTCACATATAAATGAAACGCTTACACTTCTTAACTTTTCTAGAATACAAGAACCCGTTGATGAACGGGTTCAGGAAGTGCTTGACAAAGTTACAGAAGCAAAAAATAACAATAAACCCGACGAAATAGATGACGACAAATTATTTGAAGAATTAGATAAAGATGATGATTTTGCATTGGCGAGTTTCCGTGAACAAAGGATGGAACAATTAAAAAGAGAGTATGTATTGAATCATTCTAAAAATATTTGATAAATATGATTTTACTAATTATGAATCGAACTTATGTTAAACAAAAATAGGATGGTTAAGTTACAAGAAATGAGCCAAAATGAACACGGATTATATACAGAAATTGCGACCGAAAAAGAATTACTTAAATTGACTACAAATACTAAATTATGTGTTGTACATTTTTATCATAAGGAATTTCGAAGATGTCAAATAATGGATAAACATGTTTCGGTATGTTATTATCTAATGCATTGTTTAAAATATTTAAATTATATTTTTATACCGATTTTTTTTATATAATTAGGAAATCGCACGTCGACATTTCAAAACAAAATTTGTAAAAATTAATGTAGATAATGCACCCTTTCTGGTGGAAAAACTTCACATTCAAATATTACCTTGCGTCATCGCATTTGTAGATGGAATTTCGGTTGATCGGTAAGTGTCTTAATAAATAATTTTTTTTTATTCATTATACTATTTATATTAACAATTATATTTAGGATCATTGGGTTTGAGGAACTTGGTAATACTGATACTTTTACAACTGCAATTTTAGAAATTCGTTTATCTCAAAGTGGTAAAGTACAAAATTATTTATAATTTTATAATTTTATAAAATGAATTCGGTTTTGAAATGAATTCTTCGTTATAGGAGTAATTACGAAAAAGGAAGCACCAAAGAAAGAAGAGCGCAAGACTATACTTGGATTCGCGGGAGGAAATGCTGATGATGACGATGATGATTGGGATTAAGAGCAATATTTAATTATAATAAAAAGCAATCATAATTTTAATTATTTCTTTTTTTCGAACTATAATTTTTTATTAGTTGACTGAAAATTATAATTTTACTAAATATAACTTAGTTTTTGTACTGTATATTCGTACCATTCAAACTATAAATGCGACCCATCAGACTCTATTTAGTCTATACAGATAGTCATTCAAGCATTTTAGTTAACCAGATTTGATAGAAATAGGATGATACAGTAAAATTAAATTAAATTCCATAACTACTTCAATTAATATGACAAATCTTATTAACTGTTTTAAAAAAATTTACTTAAAATAAATCATAGAATTAATATTCATTTGTTAAACTAAACTTAATGCAAATTTTTACATTATCAGATTTATCAGATTTTTCAATATTTTCTAAAACAACTTTTAAATTTAATACTATAGTCCGTTTTCATTCAAAGAAATTTTCTTTAAGTATTCTAAGTATTCTTAAATTTATTTGGAATATCCTGGATATTTCATTAAATATTGTATTATTATAATGGTTTAAGCCCTTAAGTTTGAGAAGCGGGGGAGTGTATGCAAACCAGGTATCATGGAGTTTGGTGTAATTAAACTTTTTCTCTTTTTTATGCAGTACAACAGCAGTACACCATGTCAACCTATACAAATTTGCAAGCCTCATTAGTACAAACAGTTACGAGAACCTCCACGTGCAAAAAATTGTAAATACCTTCATGATGATATAAACTTATACTAATTAATACAAATTTATGTTATTCATACCCATCACATAGGAACTATAATTACGTGATTTTAAATTATTTGATTGGCTAATTTTTCGTAGTTTGAAATATAATAAAAAAATTTTCATAAATGCATATAATATAAACCTGCTAATTTTATTATATTTAAAATAAATTATGGATATATGTAAATTTACTATATGCATAACTGAGGTCAAAAAAAAATAAATTTACTATGTATAAAGATTTAGTTAATTCCTACATGTCCTAGCATTATGGCCTGTATTATTGCATTTTCTGTACACATTCCTTTTTAGTACCATCATTTTTGTTCTCTTCATTAGACCTTTTATTTGTTTTAATGGCAGATTTTATCCTTTTGTTAGGTGATCTTTCTTTTACAACATGTTCTAATGGTTCCTAAATATCTTATGTAGCAAAAATTCTAATCTACTTCAAATAAAAGTTTATCATCATTAGCTACACTAATTACATTATGTAATTGATAATTTTCTATTACCTACTAAGATTGCTTGGTAAAACTAGGGATTTAGCAAATAGGCAAAATAATGAAATGAAGTAATTTGATAAAATTATATTAAAGTCTTATTAAAAGTTAGCGAAACTTGACGAAAGGCGAAATCTATTAAAACTTATTATAAATGGCAAAACTGATAAAAATCTGTAAAACTATAATAAAACTATAGTAAAAATTTAGCAAAACTAAATGCAGGATTTTAGAAAAGTTTAGACAAGCAATCCTATTACTCACAATTAATCTTCTAGAAACTTGCTATTCTTTTTGATTTGTAATAACTTAGCATAATACTATTATGGTAATCTGATAAGAGTTTTTTAAACCATTAATAATTACCAATTTCAATAGAAATTATAGCTGATGCTTTTGCTAAATCTATAATTGATGCATATTCATTCTTTTTTTTATACTATTTTTAAGTATAATTATTTTGATATTATTGGAAAAATATAAAGTTTTCTTAATTAAATTTTATAATAAATTGTTATTCAGATATATTTATATTATCTTTTAAATAACATTCAAGTATTATAATATTAGATTTAATAACACTCTGCTCATATATCACCTTCTATGAATTAATGAAATGTGAAATTTAGCATTATTACTATTCATTATTACTTTAAAATAATGTCTACATATTATTCTACTATTAATAAATAATAAATAAATACAAATATATTAATTATCTTTTAAAAGAATTATATAATGATTTGTATTATTTTTTTTAGCTAATAAAGATGATACCTAATGTTCTGAAAAAAATCTGATTTAATGATTTAATCTGAATCTGCAAATTTAATCCAAAATGGATTTAGATCAGTTTGCAAATTTTAAGATTTATAAATCTGATCTAAATCAAATAAATCTGATTTAAATCTGATCTGATCAAATTAGATTATATATAAAAAAATCTGGATCTAATATGATCAGATTCAGATTTGTATATATTAATATCGATAAAATAAAAAAAAAGTTTTTTTTATTTTTATTTTTTCATTTGGCTTTTTTTTTTTAAAGATGAAATCTAGATGAATAAAAAAATCTGAATAAATAGTTTCTAAATAAACTAAAGATGAGTTTATTCTTTTATTTATTTTTATTTTTATTTTTTACTTAAGAAAATATAACTAACATCTTTCTTTTCTTTTTTTTAGAAAATCTAGATAAACAGATAAAGCCAAATGACTGGAATCTTGGATAAATATAAGTTTATTTTTTTTTTACTTTATTAATTATTAGAAAACATAATTAATATTTCCTTTCTCTTTTTTTTAGAAAATTGGATGAACAGATGAAACTGAATGAACGGAATTTAAATGAATGAATTAAGAGATAAGTTCATTTATTTTTTTATTTTTTTACTTTCAGAAAATGTAATTAACATCTCCTTTCTTTTCTTTTTAGAAAACTGAATGAACAAATGAAGCTGAATAAACAGAATTTGAATGAATGAACTAAGAGATTAGTTTATTCATTTTTTTTTATTTTTTTTACTTTTAAAGAATGTAATTAACATTACTCTTCTCTTCTTTTTAGGAAACTGAATGAATGGATGAAGTTGAATAAACAGAATTTGAATGAATGAACTAAGAGATTAGTTTATTCATTTTTTTTTATTTTTTTTACTTTTAAAGAATGTAATTAACATTACTCTTCTCTTCTTTTTAGGAAACTGAATGAATGGATGAAGTTGAATAAACAGAATTTGAATGAATGAACTAAGAGATTAGTTTATTCATTTTTTTTTATTTTTTTTACTTTTAAAGAATATAATTAACATCTTTCTTCTCTTTTTTTTAGGAAACTGGATGAATAATTAGATTTAAATCAGTTTAGTTTTAGATTTAAATTAGTTTCAGTTTGGTTTAATTTCAGATTAATTAGATTCAGATTAGTTCAGTTCAAATTTGGATCAGTTTCAAATCAATTCAGATCAAATCTAATCAGATTCAAATTAGTTCAGATCTATTTTAGACTGAATTCAGATTAGATCAGATTTAAATTAAATTTGATCTGAACTGATCTGTTCAGAATACTATTCATAATACCAACTTCCAGAAATCTATAAAGAAAAAATTGAAATGTTAGTTTAATATTTTATTGAAAAAATAATAAAAAAATATTTTTGAAGATATTTATTTACTTTTGAAGTTCTCTTATCTCACATCAAAAAAAATTTATAAAGAAAAAAAAATAAATGTTAGTTATTAATATTTTGTTAAATATAATAAAAGAAAATTTCAAAGCTTATCTTCGAAATCCAATATACTCACGTCACTGAACCTAAAAAAGAATATCAAAATTCTGAATTATTTAATTCTAGAACTTACAAAACAAAAAAATAAATGAAATATTAAAAATAATTGTTAAAAAAAAAACCTTTAAAAATAAAGGTAAATTTACCTTTGAAATCCTAGGAATCTACTTCTACAAAAAAATAAAATATTAGTTTATTAATATTTTATTAAAAAAAATAATAATAAAATTCAAATGTATACTTTCAAAGTACAGCCTGAAAGAACCTATAAAAGAAAAAATGTTAGCTAATATTCATTAAATTAAAAAAAAAACAAAAAAAAAAACAGAATTTCAAAAAATTACTTTCAAAAAAGAAGTCCTTTGGCTTCCTAAACCTAAAAAAAAATAAAAAGAATATTATTATAAATAAAAAAAATGAATAAAAATTTATTTTGAAATCTTACCTTTGAAATAAAATACTTAGAATTTATATTTTGACTTTCAAATCTAAAAAAATATAAAAAATATTAGTAAATATTCATAAATAAAAAAAAATAATAATCCATTTTGAAGTTATTACTTTTAAAATAGGAGTTTGAAGCTATACTTTAGTTTTCTGACATCTAAAAAAAAATAAAAATATTAGTAAACTTTATTTAATAAAAAAAATAAAAAAAATATTAGTAAACATTCATTTAATAAAAAAACAAAAAAAAAATTTTTTGAAGTCTTACCTTTGAAATGAAAGTCTATGTTTCAGTTTTTTGAAACCTAAAGAAAAACAAAAAGAACATTAGTAAATGTTTATTTAATAAAAAAATAATAAATAAAATTTTGAAGTCTTACCTTCGAAATAATGGAAGTTCAAAGTATACTTTAGTTTTTTATAATTTAAAAATACAAAAAGAATATTAGTAAATGTTTATTAAATAAAAAAATATATATATTTATTTACCTTTGAAAGTAAAGTCTAGAGATAATGAGAGGAATTTGAAGTTTTGCAAAAAAAAAACTAAAAAAAAAAGAAAAAAATCTGCATATTACAGATTAAACATAAAGTTTGAGAAACTTACCAATTTTGTCTAAAACTTCAAAACCTAAAATTTAAAATAGTTAAATAATAGTTTAACTGAAGTTTATCAGAATAAAAAAAATTTTCAAAAATTTTTACGCAAAGTTTTTAACAAATTTGCAATATTGGAGATTATTGCAGATTTTTTCTAAAAACTTTACTAAAAAAATTTGAAGAAAATTCTATATCTAAAATTTTCTGATGATTGTTGGCAAAACTAAAGGTGATAAAATTTATATATATTTTCTAATAATCATACATTATTTAGATTTTACTTAATTCAATTAATGCAGTATGAAAATTTTTTAAAATTAATGGATCAGAATGTGTTATATTAAAAAAATCAAAAATTATATGTTCAAAAATACTTAAAATCAAAAAAAAAACAATTTGAATTATTTTTTGTAAATAAGATAAATATTAATATGAATTTATATAAAATGAATGCAAAGACATAACTGCCAATTCTCTATCTAAGAAATCAAAAAATCGCACTTTAGAAAAAATTTGCTGTAATTTATTCTGATATAATAAAATGTATTTATTTCATAACTCATTTGCAAAATAGTCACTTTAAATACTAAAAAGATTTAGAAAAATTATGTTTAATATATAATGATTATGAATATTAACCTTTAGAGAATTTGATTAAATTAATAACTGTAAATTTTTCTGATAAAATATTGCAAGTAAGTTAAATAAAATTGAATTCATTTGTATTTATATTTAATTTAAAATTAATTATAATTATATTTTTGTATAAGATAATTTGATTTACAAAGTAAAGATTTTATATTATCATTTAAAATGAGATTATGAAAAAGAATTAGTTGTAAATAAAATAGTACATCAGATTATATAAATTGCATTAATCACTACTTATTATTTGCATTTGAAGAATACAAGCAATAACATTATTTATGATGTTCAAAATGTAATATATTTTTTATTTTATTTAAAGATTTAACAAATTAACTTGATACTTCTTAACATATCAAATTAAAAGAATATTAAGAACAATTAAAATACTATTATTTAGCTAAGATTGCTTAATAAAACTAAGGGGTTTAGCAAATAGATGAAATAATAAAATATAGTAATTTGATGAAACTATATTAAAAGTAAGTTAGTAAAATTTAACAAAAAGTAAATCTTATTGAAATTTATTATAAATAGCAAAACTGATAAAACTCTACAAACTATAATAAAACTATAGTAAAAATTTGATAAAACTAAGTATAAAGTTTTAGAAAAGTTTAGATAAGCAATTCTATATTTAGCTCATTAAATTCATAAAACATATTTAAATACTACTTAATTTAATTCTATATTATATAAATTAGATAATGAAGAAGTTATTATTGTTGTTAACTATAAAATGCAAATTTTATTTGCAATAGCCAGAGAAACCAAAAGTGAATTTTTTGGTAAGTGAAATTAGATACTTTATACTATACTAATATTTCAAAAAATTAATAAAAATTTGGAAATTAAAGTTTATGAATTATGATTACTAGAATTCTAATATAAAATAAAATGTATAATTTATAGCAGTGTTAGATAATTAGACAATTTTAAATAATTTTGGACAAGTTTTGGATAGTTTTAGATAGTTTTTAAATACTTTTTTTTATATTCAAAACTTATTATTGATTTATAACATCTTATTTTAAAGTAGTATTTGAAATAATGAATCCTAAATTTCATTAGATAAAGATAATATCTAATAATGAAGATTATTACTATAATTCAAAAGTTAATAACAATTATTAGTCATTGGCATTGTTAGTATAATATAGAAGTATATAACTGAATTTTTCTTAAACCAGAAAAAGCTAATATCACAGATTCTCATCATATAACAATATGTAAATTTGTTATTTATTTATTAGTTTTTTAGCATATTTACTTATTATATTTTATTTATAATTTATAAAATTACATATGCAATTAAAAAATATATTAAAATTAAATGTAATTTTACTAAAAGAATTAATATTAAAATGGTACTTTAAGATTTAAATGAAATTTTAATAGCATTTATAAAACTAAATTAAAATTAATTCTTATCATAAATAGCAGATGAAAATAATACATTGTAATAAATATATATATAAATGCCCTATATGTGGATCTGCTTTGGAAAATGGTTATTGAATGCAATATCCTCAAGAAGTTTATTTAAATCATATAACCAGAATAAATACTATAAATAGATTAACTAAACAGATACATGATACATATGCACGTATCTTAACACTAACCCTTAATTTTTTTTAGGTTAGCCCCAAATTTTTGTGGTACAATTATAGTCACGNTCATCTAATTGATACTATTTTGATTGGTTAATATGATCTGGGTTGTACAATAATTATATAGTTTGTAAATCAATATTTTCATGTTCGATCTGTTCGCATTTTAGAAATAAAAAATTACTTACTGTATTTCTACTTAGCCTTTTAAAATNTCCACTTACCCTGCCTCTAATGTTATTACACTTAATCAAAATAGTACTCATTATACTTATACAATTATTAAAGAAAGATATTATCCCCAAAATGGTATACTTCATTATACTTCTGCTCGTTCTTGTAATAACACACAGTTCAAGATTCC
>QKYT01000010.1:453102-475644 GCA_003550305.1 Glomus cerebriforme | reverse complement strand
ATAAGCCATTTTTATAACCATTTTATAACGGATTTAGCAATCACGTGTCGTGTTTACTCATTTGTTATAATATATCAAAAATGAATATTTAAATATTTGACGTCTAACAAATTCTAGTATAAATTGAAATTGTTTAATCGCTTTTTTAAAAAAAATAAAATCGAATAAAAATAGAGTTTGAAACATTATATATATTTGGATTTTCAAAAAAAAAATAAACATAACAAACATATGTTGTGTTTCGAGAGTCCTGTCAATGAAATTTCACACAAATCTGATAAAATTTTTTAACAAGTTTTTTTGGTTTAGACTAACTTATAAATATATACATGGATTTGGCGTAAAAAGACAAAGAAATTATTTTAAGTATGCATTTTATGCAACTAAGCCTCGTCATGTGGCATGTGGAATTCTGTTATTTTTGATATTTGCTTTTTTGTTGATCACTATAAAGAATAGTATATGGTTAAATTATGCATATCTATTTTTTTTTTTAAATGATAAAGAATCTATAGTTAAAAAATATATGTTTTGAATTTTATTATTTTATTTAAAAAATTTGAAGCTTAAACGTATCTTTCTGCCGGTGGTACATCGACTGTCGCACGAAAATAATAATCCAATTAAATAAACTTTAAACTTCAAATCTTATTTTATTGTATCAAGTATTACGAAAAAGATTGGTATTACGGGATCGTATTTTTTTTGGAGATTTCTATCAGATAATGATGAGGGGAAATATCCTTATTAGTAAACTNTTATACTGGTCAAATATCTTACGATAGCAATGAAAACAAACATAAAAAGATACTTTGTTCCTTCGTTGAAAATAAAAAAAAATTTTTTAAGTTTTATTTCTTTTTTTTTTTATTGTTGAACTATGAATTATGTAACTAATCAGCTAATGTTTAACCTCACAAACAATCATTTAGGGCCGGGTTAGTTTGGACATAATCAAGTTTCGGATATAAGATTTTCAAGTTTGATTTAGGACATAGATAGGTTTTCTTATAGTGAGATAGTCGNGTTTTCTTATAGTGAGATAGTCGGTTAGTCATAGTATATAATTTTCTATATACAGTATGACTTTTTTCGTTATATAAATTACGAAGCTCTTATATACTGTACGGAAGATTAAAATTTTCAATGGATTTCTTTTCGAAACTTTAGCAAATTATAACTAACAAAAAATATTTGTTATTCGTTATATTTAATATCTTTACGTAAAATTCCTGTTTTTTTTTTAATAATATGAATTTCCTATTTTAATTTTCCATTAAACCAACTTTTTTAAGATTAAAAAAGTATGTAAAAATTTTAAGTATATAAACCATACAAATTATTCAGTTTGCAAATTATTTGCTTGTATAATTTAAATAGAAAATACGTACCTTATTTTATATCGTTAAATTTTACATTTTACATATTGAATCAAAATATAAAGATTACAAAGAGAGCTCATTGTTCTTTATCATTTAATAAAAATCGAGGACATCTTATAAATCAACACGTAACATAATTTAATTTCATTGTTTAATACTTATTAGCGTTGTTTAGGGACAAAATTTTCTGTATTCGTGTGAATATGTTAAATAATAATTCTAAGACCCCGTTAAGACAGTGTTCGGCAAATGACTTGAAATGACAAATGATGTGTCATTTCACTACTTAAATGACAAATGACCCAAGTCATTTGAATATAATGTTNGCCGGTACTATAGTTCTGGCCTGCATTATAGAATCACATGATAAGATATCAAATGATCAAATGACAAAGAATTGACAAATGATTATGCGAATCCTTTAAATGGTCAAATGACCAGGTCATTTCTGAACACTGCTTTAATGGGATAAGCTTTAACGATGATGATAATTTTGATTCTTCAATTTTACCTGCTGGATTTTCAGGGTCTTCATTATTTCCTTAAATAAACTTATAAAACTGATCTATTGATCATACACTCCAATAATATTATGAGATTTTATATATCCTAATTTTTAAAATAAGATTAATGAATTTTTATAAGGGCTACAAATTATGTTTTTTTTAATGTAATTCATAACATTCTTAATAAAAGTAATAAATATGGCATTGCAACAGAAAATTGCAATGTAGCATAAATCTCTTACGTGACAAATAATGAGTGACGAATAAGATTTCACAAAAAAATTCTAAAATAGTAAAAAAAAACAAAAACAGGAGGATGACCACAATGTGACAATTATTTACTGTACTATGATCACGTGTCGATCATTTTTTGATGGTGACGCTGGAGAAGATTTAGTGCATTATTAAGGTTACTGAAAATCTTCTTTATAATACTCTTTCTAAGTTAAAAATTTTTTATTATATATAACGCGTCTTAAATTATTATTTAATATATGTATAAACTTGTAATAATTATATTTTACAAATACTAAAATTGTTACATGAAAGATGTCCTCAATTTTTATTGATAATATATTCAAAAATATTTATTAAACTCAAGGTTTACGCGTCGGAAGAATTGTAACGTGACCAGCATATTGATTTTTTATAGAGTAGTTTAGTATATTTCTTAAGATTCTTTAAAAATTTCATATATACTCAGGTTTCAGATGTCACATAGTGATATAATCAATGGTGCAACTTACAACTGTCCTAAACAAAAATAAATTATATAAAAGTAAATACTTTTAAAGAAGTTTGTTTGATTATTAAATTAGTTTATGTTATTGAGCACAAAAATATAAAGTATGACTCGTCATATTTTTTACACCTTGTGACATCTTTATTTTTTTTGTAATATCTTTATATTTTAAATTGTGACCCATGTGTACCATTATACTTTACTTGGCTAGCCCATTACTAGATTAATGATATTGATGAAATTATGATTACATATTAAGTTCTTATGACACATCCTTTGTAAATTTTACAAAGGTAAAAAAAAATTTATAAATACCTACCAGATTTTTTTTTTCTCTAAATTTTAAAAATATAGATTTACTGGATTCTCTTTTTTCTTTATAATTTTATCTTTTCTTTTTCTTTTTAAAAACTAGGTCTTCCTCATATCAGGCAAGGAAAGACCGGTCAGATAGTCGAGTATTTCCTATCTGGCTGGATTTCTTTTTAAATTCCTTTAAACTTTCTCTTATCTTCCTTATAATGTATATGAGGTCTTCTTCATATCAGGCAAGCATTTCCCTTCTTTATTTCCTTGTATTTATATTTATGAAGCAACGTTAAAGATTAAAGAGACCATTGTGATTGGAAGATTTTGCAAGATGATAAAAGAAAACAGATAAAATTAGAAATACGTTAAAATTTTGATGAAGAAATATTCAAGATAATCAACTGAACACATTTCAGCATGTTGGATTGTGAAAAATTAAAAGCTTTATTTAGGATTAAAAATTAAAGAAAAAAAGAAAAGAATAAATAAATATGTAAACAGATAATCGATAAAAAAAATATGAGTTCAAGAAAGATAACAGAGAAGATGAAGAAAGAAAAAATGGAAATGAAAGAAAAAGGACTGATAACAAGTTAAAAGAAATAATAAGCGAAAGAAAAAATTTTCTAAAGAGGACTTTGCTGGTGAATTATTAAAAGGATAAGAAATGCAACAAATGGGTGGTCTTTAAAAGAATAATAAAAGAAACAGCTGGCCAATAATAACAGATAAGGAAGAAATCAAAAGGAAATTAAAGTAAGTTTTCAAGAATGGATAAGAAGGAAAAGAACAAATTTGAATGGATAATTATCAAAACTTATAAATCATTTAAAATAAAATAGCAGATATCTCTAGATAAATAATTAACTATTGAATTTTCAGGATATTTTTATTTAAATAAATTAGATCATAAATTGTTTTATTTTAGTTATAGTCGGTTAAAATCACGTAAATGTAAATCACGAAGTTAATTAATAGCCTAATAATACTGTATAAAAGTTTATTAAATACATATCATATTGTAATACGCGAAGCAAAAATTTTCAAATTGAACATTAATTTAAAATTTTAAATGAAAAAAAAATAAAGGATCAAATAATGATTACGTAAAAGATTTTTTTTTATAAAAAGAAAAAAAAGGAAATTATTTTGAGTATTGCTAAAGCTCACCGGCGGTGATTGTCATTGTCACCGCCTAATTCCGGCTAAACATCATAATTCCGACCAGAGTTAAGATGCTAAAGAAAAAAATTTTAAGTTTCAAATAATTTTTTTTAAAGTAAAAAAAAATGTAAAAATCGAATTTTCATGTTTTCCTCAAAAGCTATCTGAACAACGGCTTTTCTAACATAAGAAAAACCTTTTCTTCTCGAAATTTACATATAGTAAGGTAAAATGGTAAATATGCAAATTAATTTAACTTTTTANAAAAAAAAAAAAAGATTTTAATATATATATTTATATACTTAAAATTTTTTAAATGAAAAACATCAAATAACAATTTCCTCGTCGTTTAAAATTATTGATATTAATACGATCGCAAAGGAAAAGAAGGATTAGTTAAAATTGCTTTTATGTTTTTCATTTTTTAGTTTTCACTCAAATATTATTTCGAGCTTATGTACTACTTTAACATAACTTTTTCTTGGAAATAAAAACACAAAATCAAGGTTCTGATTATTGGAAATTCGTGCGTCCTATATGTATTCAAATGACCATTAATCTTAAACTATTACGAAAAATAAAAATCTAATGACATGATTAAAAATTTATTAAATTTATTGTAAAAAATGTGTGGTGATCATAAAATCATTTTAAATAAAAATTTATGCGTAACGAATCTTATCATATTTTGATAATTCACTGACAAATTTTTCACTTCACCAACAGGGTCATTTCACCGACAGATGATTTTTTATCTCTTCTAAAACATTTAGATAGCTTAGTCTATTCATTATACACTAAATGTATTATGAATTAATTTTTATTATATTGTTTTGATTATTAAATTAGTGTTATAATAATCACAATTGGATTTTTATATAGTATAAGTTGAAAAAATTTATTAGTGAAATGACTGTCAGTGAAACGAAATGATTGTCAGTGAAGTGCGCCCAAAAAGATGATGATAATCTATCATAAGTTGTATTTTGACTTTTTAAATGACTTACTATAAATTCTTATCATTGTACAGTACATGATAATCAACAAAAATTCAAATTTGATATAAAATAATCTAAGTTTTCTTGAAATAAAAAATAATTATGTAGTAAAATATAATAAAAAAAAGATTTATATCTATCTTTATCCGGTGGCTATTATCCGAGTTTCCTCTTCCGATAGTTTTTTTATGGAAGAAATCAAGTTAGAGATGTTTCCGGAGTAAAATTAATCGTCCAATTCGTGTAACAAAATAAAAAAAAACATTATTTGCTGATATTATCAAAGATAAAATTAATAATTCCTTTTATAGATATGAAGGTTTTTCTTATCAGTTTTATCTTTAAGAAATATTATAATTTCTTATGATAATATCCTGATTTGGTGAATTTTCAAAATGTCAAATTTTAATTCGTGCTTAAACGCACCCAATAAAACTTCCGAACTTCTGATAATAATTTATAGCAACATATGTAAATATTTATTTTTTTTATCCGATCAAAATCCAATCATGAGATCGGTTTGTAATACATACGATCTTAAAATGCAACAACGTTAATTAACTTGTCAAACGTGTACAATTCAGATTGGCAGATCACCAATATTTCACAAATTAACATTGTTTACACGAATTATATTAAATACAGTACGTTTAATGATGTTAATCAGCATATTCCTCTTTGAGAACAAATTTTTTATAGTGTTTTAGGATTAGTAATATTTTTTGATTAACATTCTTTCAATCGACTCGACAAACGATTTAGAAGTAATAAATGAATTTATTGGTAGAATTTTTAGAAAAAAATATCATGCCAATTCCTATAATAGAAAGTACAGAAAATGTATGGAATTATGACGGTTAAATAATAGGCACAATGAGCCGTCATGTTTATTTAATACAAATCTATAATAATAGCAATTGACGTAGATTGTCATTTACATAACGGAGTCTTATAAAATGCGGTATATTTTTTTTAAAATTCGGGTAAAATATACTGAATCGATTGATGCATTAGAAATTCGATAAAAGAAACGTAGATTATTAATTATACCCTAAAAAAAAATATTTTTTTCATTACCACTCTAAATATACTGTAAAACGATTTTATTTACGATCAATCACTAAAAAAAGAGACTTGTGAAAGTTAAGTTTGGTCATAACGCTCATTATGTTTATTACATGAATCAGAAAAAGAAAATTCCTAATGAGTAATGAAATCCTGTTTAAACCTGATACGTAAGGAATGTTAGTTTCGAAATTAATCATTTTTTTTATGAAAGAAAAAAGGAAATTATTTTTACATCAGATCTCCGCGGAATTAAAAAAGTTTTTAATATATATACCTTTAAATTTTTTTAAATAAAAAATATCAAACAGTTAAATAAATTTTTTAAGTTTGTAACAATAAATAAATTCCAATATAAGCAATTTATAGGACCGGGTTCGTAGCACAGATTTTTTTTTAGCTACTTAATTAATGGAAATTTATAACTTTTGGATGTAACGAGTTTATTTTGATAACAGATGTTTCGGGGTTCAATACTTAGATTCTGTTATATCGTACGATAATCTAAGAAAAAATTTTTTAGTTGTACTATGAAAAGTCAAAACACCCAGAGAGACCTAAAAAAAGATGTTTGTGTTAATAACTAATTATTACGCCAATTAATAATAAAATTAAACTGTGTCACGCACCTGATACCAAAATAATGATGACATGATTGACAATGCATGAAAATTACGGACAATTCATATTTGTTGAATTTTTTTTTAGTAGAAAAAAAATCCTGTTAAAACCAGATACCATAATTTTTTTTAAGTTCAACATGTATTAAATTTTTTTTTTGAAGAAAAGGATTAGATAAATGATATTATTACTTATCAAGGTATTATCATTCAAAAAAAAATATTTTGCGTGAACTCTATTTCTTATACTTTGTTCATCTTATTTTTCTTTTTACCTAATTTTTTTATTGTTAAATTAGGGGAACATATATTATTTGTTTGTTTCAACTTACAAAAAATGGTCTTTTATTATGTTCGGATAAATTATCGGCCAGTATGTAAGAATTGAAGGAACCGGAATTAAATCCGGATAATGGAGATAAGATTAATATTCTTTAAAGACAGAATTTATTTATCCGTTTTCAAATTAGACTATTGATTTGTGATTATATTTATGGTAGTACATCGACTGTCCTACAAAAAAAATAATAATATCATGATCCTAGTCCCTTATTAAAAAGTTTTTTTATTTAACTGATTTAAATGACAAACAGGAATAAAGAGTTTTTATATTAAATACAGTATATTTAAGAATAATAAAATTTCTTATAAATACTCCTGAAAATTTCCTTCATTAAAAATTTTCAAATAAACTTATTCCTTTTATTACATTATATTTTTACTAATTCCTCGTTATAATAATTAAAATTCTCCATCGATTTTTATTTGAAAAAAATTTTCAAAAAAAAAAAAAAAATTAAAATCAATTTACTTCAATGTCACCAAGAAATTACGAACAAAGAAATTATATAAGAACACGCAGAATGTCACGATTCATAAATAATGCAAATAATAATATAAATTACAACCGTGTTCCACGAACTCGCTTGATTAATAATTCCAATACAATTAACCGAATTGCTCGAATAGCTACACCACAAATTACAAATAATTCTTTCGAAAGCAACTTCTTTAATGGGATAAGCTTTAACGATGATAATAATTTCGAATCTTCAATTTTTCCTGCTGGATTTTCAGGGTCTTCGTTATTTCCTTAAATAAACTTCATAAAGATCTATTGATCGTATATTCAATAGTTTATACAAACACTCTAATAATATTATGAGATCTTATATATTTTGACATTATGGAATTTTATAAGACTTACAAATTATGCTTTTTTTTTAAAGTCGCATAAGTTGATAATAATATATATATACTATGTATTTGTAAGACAATAAGACAATGTAGCACAAGAAATCACGTGGCATATTCTTAATGCTGGTGCACATTTGAAATTATGGCTTCAATTAAGGTTACTGAAAATACTCAAATACTTGAATAATCCTCAATTTTTATCGAATGATAATTTTATTACATTAAACGTTAAAACAACGGGTTTATTTTAAAAAAAAAAAAAAATATTTACAAACTTAAAGATCACAAAGAAAAAAAAAATAAATAAAAATTCAGATAAAAAACCTACATCTTTTGCATCATGTGAAAACAACAAAGAAATTTTATTAGTAATACAGTATCAACTGATGTTTATGTAACGTAAGGATCTCCATATTTAAATAAAGTCAATTAAAAAAAAATGAAAAAAAATGAAAAATTGGCAATAACAAAAATAACGAACTGTCTTCAATTGAGTCAATTTGACTGACTCTCAAAATGCCGAGGAACTATGAAATAAGTTTTTATTATATAAAAATCTTTAAGATATAAAATTTGAAACAATTGCAGAAAATATTCATTGTTAGCTTTCCCTTTAATATTTTAGTTTAAACTTCGGTAATAAATAATTGATGTCACATAAACTACTGTTAAAGGTTAAACTTGAATTTCTTGTTATTTTATAAGAGTTTTAAGGTTATTTTAATAGTAGTTGTTGCAATAAAAAAGAATTGTAATTTTAATAAGTCACGTGATTGTTTGGCGAAAAAAATATAGCGTAATATAAAAAAACGTTTTGTATCGCAAAAGAGTCCAATAGGATCATTCATATTGTATTTCTGGAAATTAGCGTAAATATAGTAATTACCAAAGAAGTGACTTTTTTTTAATCTATTAAGGAATTTTTGATAGACTTCGACTGGACATTTATCTGTACTGTAAGTCTCTAACAGTCTAACGTTAATCACTCGTTAATCTTTTATCCCCAGAAATTATTGAATTCCAAGAATATTTACCGAAAATTTTAACCCACAAAGCTAATAATTTTTTCGTGTGAACAAATTAAAACAAAATAGGGAATATGACAATTTTTGTTTCAAAAAAAAAACAAATATTATAATCATATATTTGTTTGTTTAATCTAATTGTACCACCGATCAATTAAATTTTAAAATTCATGAAGGAATAAATTCTGATATTTACTGTATAAATTTACAAACCAACCTTCCAACTTCTATGTAATATTGTAATATATAGTGAAGTAATTATTTTTGTTTTTAATTTAATTATAAGAATTCATTTGTAAATTGTAGTTAATTTAAAATTATTACTAAAAAAAATTTATTAAAGTTATATGCATGACTAAAAAATATTACATAGTTTTTACACAAAATTAATGATGACAAATGTTATATGGTAATTTGTAATAAAACTTTTTTATAAAGATTTTTTTACGGATTAGAGTTCCAATCCGTCAACTGATTATCCGCTTTAAATTCGGATATCTGTCATCCCGTCAGATAAAGTCGGATGATCCGGCTAATATAATTTTTTTTTTTAAAAAATAATAATTAATAATGATACTATTTCTATTTCTAATAAATATACAGTATGTATTATTCAACATTTAAATAAAAAATTTTGAATATGATATTCTTTATTAAATAAATAATTAAATACAATAATTAAATACATAATACATAATACTTAAGATTATTAACAACAAATACAAATCATATACAGTAACTAATGTATTATTCATAATTTCAATTTGCTACGTTACTCCATAATCTATTTTAAATATAAAGAAAGAAACGTCTTTTAATGTTAAAAAAATCCCCCCCCCCCCCCGAGGAGATATAAAAAATTTTTTTTTAAATAGTAATTTTTTTTTTAATTAAAAAAAATAAAAAAATCTAAATTTAGTTAGATGATTCAATCTGACGGGTGATCTGACGGATCATACGGATCACGTGTTTCTCGGATGACGGATCCGCGCCGTTTTTAGAATGAATTAAAAATATATACCTGAATTTGTTATTGGGTATGCATTATTCGCAACAATGTTCGTTTTCACTTTCAATAACAGTAAATTGGGTAAAGTACAATAATAACTACGCAATTTCTGTTTCACATAATTATTGTCGAATAATGGGAGGCTCAAATGATAACCTGATGTACAATAAGTAAATAAAACTTTCTAGTAATTGATATCAATAATGATACAAAAAAATATTTCTCCGTTCCAAATATAATCAAGTATAAATGTAATGATTGTTTACATGTTGAACACTAAAATTTCGGCTATAATGTGTCATTATCACAGTTTTGTTATTAAAAACAGCCTTTTATTGATCAGAAATGGAATTTTTTAAATCGGTGGCTTTTTTTTTATTTTAATTTATCTCGGATCTTTAAATATATAAAATATGAGTTACCTTCTTAAAAGTAAAAAGAATAATAAATTCGATAATTTATATTCTCTTTTAAAAATATCTTGTTACAGTATATTATGGAAAATACTTAAAATGAATAATGTATATTTAAACCACATGATGCAGATCTAATCAATTTTTTTGATGGATGAATTAAAAATTTATTCAGCCAACTTCCTAATTCGTAGTTTGCAAGATATTAATTTGTTAAAAGAATTTATTATAATTCGGCAGATAATTTTAAATTTATTACACAAAATTCACATTCATTGCTGATTATAGATAACTGACGGAAGTAAATACTGAAGCTCGTGATTATGAACTATAAAATTTATAGGAATTAACAAATTGTGATTCATTGATAAAGACAAATATTTTGAAATTAAAATTCATTGAAAACAATTTACTAAATTGATTAAATGAAAGAATATTACATTTGATGAATAATAAATTCACTGTTTAAATGGGACATACAATATTTCTGAAACTAACTAAATCTGATTGACTTGGCACATGATTTCGCGCAGTAGCTGTGGAATATTAACTGTTAATTTATAGGTTTGGTTTTTATACCGGAATAATAATTTTTTTTTGAAATAAAAACCGGATAAAATTTTTAATTAATTATTATAGTAAAAAAAATTTTTAATATATATAAATACAAATAATCGATTTATCAGCTTATTGTTACAGTACATCGGAGAAAGTTTATTACGTGTTCCGTTTACATAAAACTAAATAGTTGAAAGAAATTATTTTGACGCCAATTAAGAATTAACAAAAAAATTTTTAATAGATGGTTTATGGGGTCACTAGATATCATGCTATATAGCCGTTTTTTAACTTTTTAAAAAAAAAATTTTATTTATATTAAATCAATAAGTTATAAATTAAAGAACGGTCATGTCTATTTTTTTTTTATATTATTATTATTATTTGCGCGTAAACTAGCTATTGGTCAGTCGCAGTTTGTGTCACGTCATGTAATACTCACGTGCACTCACTATTTCGAAAGAAAATATGACGATTGTGTTTATTTAAGGAAACAACAAAGATCCTGAGAATCCAGCAGATAAAATTGAAGATTCAAAATTATCATCATCGTTAAAGCTTATCCCATTAAAGAAATTGTTTTCGAAAAAATTATTTGTAATTTGTGGCGTAGTTATTCGAGCAATTCGGTTAATTGTATTGGAATTGTTAAAATTATTATTTGCATTATTTATGAATCGCAAAATTCTGCGTGTTCTTCTTCTATAATTTCTTTGTCCGAAATTTCTTGATGACATTGGAGTAAATAGTGATTTTTGATTTTCCTTTTTTTTTTGCGAAATTTTTTTTTCAAAACAAAAAATTGATAGAAATTTGCTTATAAGTTAATTATTATTATGAGGAACAATGAAGGAAAATTTCAAGGGTATTTATAGGAGAATTTTATTATTCTTAATATATTTAATGTAAAAAACTTTTAAATGTAAAATGATATCACATTTTTTTTATTTACTTGTTTTTAGTCGTATAACCCCAAAAAATGGATTCGAAAGATAATATAACATTGTATTGTAATTGTGAAAAGTATTAAAATACGTACACTACATGACCAAATTTACTATATTAAAATGGTCAATAGACAATACGATTTGATGAATCGAAGTTCGAAAATAAGATGTGGCTGAAATTTAATCTAATTTCAATAATAAAAATATTTCAATGGAACGCAAAAAACACTATTGAAAGTAAAAAATTCTCACTTTTTTTAGTACCCGATCCAAATAAATAAAAAGATTTAATACAGCAGGTAGCATCATTGCAGAATTTCTTTTTCTGGTTAAATTTAAACGTGGACTTTTTTATATTAAAGTTTATTTGATTAAAACGCGTTATTAATATCATTTTGTTTTGTGGTTGGATCATATGGACGGATTTAGTTCATTTAATTTATAATACAAACGGTCCTTTTGCGTTTTCTTTTAATAGGAATATAAGATTTTAATTGTGCCGGTAATATAAATTCGGATAACAATTATAGTATAATCGCCACTTTCTTTATAAAGTTTATGATTTATTTATTTATTTATTTAATAGTAATCAAACAAATAAGGAATAAAAGTTTGCTGATCCTTATTTGAATTCTTAGAATTTTTTTAATCATTTTAGAGCAAAGAATTTTTACATTATATTGGTTTATCTAGATTTATTAAGCATCATACTAACAAATCATCACAGCAGAGTCGTCACTCTTCCGTCTCTTAGAGAAACAAAACCACTTCCTCCAATATATTTCTTTTGCTAAATACATATAAAGCAGTGTGTAAATATTGTTATACATAGTTCAAGATTAAAAATTTTTATTGCTGTAAAAAAAACAGAGCGAGCCAATCTTAATCAGTCACTTTTAATAACGGATTTTACCCGAGATGTATTGGAACAAACTGTTAAATCGCTTTTAAAAAAATAAAATCAAATAAAAATAGAGTTTGAAACATTATAATTATTTGGATTTTCAAAAAAAAAAAAATAAACATAACAAACATATGTTGTGTTTCGAGTCCTGTCAATGATAAAAGTTTTTTATTAATAATTTAACAAGTTTTTTTGGTTTAGACTAACTTATAAATATATACATGGATTTGGCGTAAAGACAAAGAAATATATATTTTAAGTTTATCAGTTATGCATTTTATGCAACTAAGCCTCGTCATGTGGCGTGCGTGTGGGAATTTTATTATTTGAATAATTGCATGAATTGCATCTCCAAAACTCCAAAGTAAAACATTTTATTTGTTGATCATAAAATAAATTTACAGTATATAGTTAAATTATGCATATTTATTTGATATATTTAAAGAAATTATAGTTCAAAAATATATGTTTTGAATTTTTATTAAAATTTAAAGCTTCATTCATTATATGTGAAGCGGCGTAATATTGCACTTTAGTCACCTATTAGAAAATTCTGGCCCGGAAAATGTTGTATTTCCGGACAAACTAATATGCCGGACTGTCCCACGAAAATAATAATCCAACTAAATAATTTATTGTATCAAGTATTACGAAAAAGACTGATATTACGGGATCGGATTTCTATGACAGATAATGATGAGGGGAAAATATCCTTATTAGTAAACTTTTATAGCTTACGTAATACCCGTTAAACATCTTACGATAGCAATTAAAGGAACTCAAAACTTTTTTAATCGCAAATTGTGTAACTAGTTACATGTACCATTAACCAAAAGGAATTAAAACAATGGGATCTAATCTTTATTAATTAAAGTTTTTTTTTGTTTGAGTGACAAACTCCCGTTGTGTTAATATTTAATTTCACGATTGGCGTGATGACAATACGTAAAATAAATAGAACTCTTTCGGAGATTTTTTAACAATTTTAACAAAAAAAAAATTATAATAATATTGAATTATTTAGAATTATGTACAAACTCTTTCTGTATAACAAATATTTCGAGTTTAACAATCGTTAAAAGATTAAATAAGCGTCTACGTTATTTTGAATATTAATGCATATGTCATTTTTATTATTAACTTGAAAAATAAATAAAAAAAATTATATTATCGCCGTTTTCAATGGTATAAACATATGTGGATATATGGAGATGTAAAAAAACATTAACAGATTTCCGGATGTTTACCAGATAAGAACTGGATGAAAACTGAAGTAACCAAAATATAATGAAAATGACGATAAATAAATTTTGTCGTTAAAGATTATTAAAAATAAAATAATCTTATTATTTTATCTCCTAATTAGGAGGTTATCCGAATTTATCCTCGTATCCGATCTCCTTCGGTTATTCGTTATCAGATATAATAAATTCGGAAATTTTATAATAATAAGGCATACTGGCCGATAATTTATCCGATCATAATAAAATACCATTTTTTGAAAGCTGAAACAATAAACCAATAAACAAATAAACAAATATATATGTTACTCCCTGATTCATTATTTTAAATAAAAAAAAATCAGGTAAATGAATAAGATGAACAAAAAAAATTCATGTCTGGTCAATTTTACGGACATAAAAAGAATTTGTTTGTTTTCTGGTATAAAACTATTATTAATGTTAGCTTTATTTATTCATTCATCATGCGATTTTTTTTTTTTTTTGAATGATAATAACTTAAATAATAAATGGTCTGTAGTATCCTTTTTCTAAAATATTCAGTAAAAGAATTTCCTTTTTCTTTTCAAAAAATATTTTTATTATATGTTGAACTTAAAAAAAATTATGGTATTTGGTTTAAACCGTGACAACATTTCTTTCTACTAAAAAAAAATATAAATGTATTTTCTCATTTAATAAGTTACAAGTTTGATGATAATTCGTCATGCAGTTTCAAATTAAGAGGTATTTGTGATTTTTGTAATATACTAAGGTATTTATTGGCGGTAGTTGTCACTGGTCTAATAATTTTATAATTTTATATATAAATTAAATTTTAATAAAAGATAATTTAACTTACATATAGTATTCTCGAGTATAGAAGACTCATTACTCAAATAGTTTTTGGGAAAACATGAAAATTTGATTTTTACTTTAAGCAATTAGTTAATTAATAACTGAAATTATTATTTGATAAAAGTCGATGTCATTTTATAAATTTCATTGTTTAATACTTTCTTGCATATGTTCAGAGAGTGCTTAGATATAAAAATTTCTGTATCTGTATGTATATTAGATAATAATTTTAAGACCGCATTAATAAATCATCTATAATAATTAATGGAAGCTAGAATTAAAATCATTTGCTGGTCACACTAGGAACATACCACGTGAATTTCTTGTACTTAGATAACTACTTCGGTTAGTTCAGTATCGACCAGGATGCAGGACTTTTTGGCTGGTATTACGGCATTAAGAAATTAATCTCATGACAAATTCTGTCCATTTATATTAAAAAAAATGTGTAATAAAAATTAAAAATTTAAGGTAAAAGTCTGTAATTTTAAATTAAGATATCAAATAAATAAAAATTACGTAAACCAAGATACTGTGTTTCTGAATTTAACGACTAATTGAAAGGCAATTATTTATCTAAAATCGTACGAATGGTTATAGAATAAAAATGTTTAAATACATAATATAGTTAGTACATGTACAGTATATACTGTATCTGAACAATTTATATTTAAAAAAAAGTAAGTTTGTTAACGTCCTTTGTAGTTATATGATTCATAACGCAATAAATTTGAATGTCTTTACAGACTTTACGAAATGAAAATTCTTTCCAATAATCTAAATCGCATGCACTAGTTAACTCCACTCATAATGTGTGTAAAGATTTATTATATTGTAACCTGCGCAGAAATTATCTGATCATACAGTACTAACCGATCCTTTTTAAAAATCGGTATGTACTGTATATCCTCAAGTTATAAACATGGTTGCGGGGACTATTTATTGCTTACTATCTATAAAATAATTCTATGAATAGCACAAATCAGAATATTTCTTCAAAGCCTTTCAATTGATTACTCTAATATCCCGTGATCATAGCAAAATATTTGTCACACCTTTCACTTTTCATTTTTAGTCACATTGATAATTTCTTAATGCCATAATGCCGGCCAAAAAATTCTATCAAATCACGGGATATCACACCCTAGACTATCAGAAGAATCATCAAAATCAAAAAATTACTGATTTAATGTAATTGTTTCAATCAAAAATAAATTACAAATTTGTAAAAAATTTTTTAGGTTAATTATTTAATCAAAATTGTGATGTCTCTTTTAAAAACTTTTATTTATATGTAATTTTCAAAATTAATATATATAATATATATATTTATTCTTAAGAGTTAAAAATTAAATTATTTTTTACGAAAAGAATGATAAGAACGAAATGAAATGAAGTTTTTTTATGCATCGAAGATTATTTTTTATCTACAAAAAGTAATACATGTCCTGTATAATTATTGTTATAATAATTTCTTTATTAGTTCTAACGAAAATTGTATATTTTTGTGGGAAAACTATACGTCGATAAAAAAAATATTAAAAAAGTTGGTTAAAATAATTTATGTTGGTAAGTTTTAATAAAATTTATTAAGTGTATTCGTATTCAAAATTTTATTTTGACGTTGTTTTTTTAAAACCCAAAACGAATCAAATTTATTTTGAAATTACATTTATGACTTGCATCTCAGTTAATGTAATATAACATTTATAATTTTAAAAAAGCTAAAATACAAAATACCAAAAGCTGACGACTAAATTTATTTATTTTCCACTAATAAATAAATGGAAGCATAAATTTTTTATAACTACTTGTGCCTTATGTAATCGTTATTATCAAGAATAAAATGATGATGCTGTATTATCATGCATAATCTACAGTATCAATTAGTTACGGATTTGACTCATTTGAATACTAGGAGAAAATCATGAGGTGTTAACAAATATAGAAATGTTTCATGTGAACAAATAAAAAGATTATGTAATTAATCATTGATCATTGAATTTTGTATGACATATAAAAGTATAAACTATGTTTGAAAATAATTAATAATGATAAATTAATAAATGACTCATTTTTATATTCTTAATATTCTTAAAATATATAAATACTACCATTTTTTAAATATCTCATTATTATTATCCTAATTTTATCTTCCCCTTACAATCATTTTTCCTTTAAACTTCCACTTCACTTCCTTATACTGGTATATGAGTTTTTCCTCGTATCAGACAAGGAAAGGCCGGTCAAATAGTTGAGTATCTCCTAACTGGCTGGCTTAGTTTCTTTTAAATCCCTAATCCTTTAAACTTCCTCTTAACTTCCTTACACTGTATATGAGATTCCCTCGTATCAGGCAAGGAAAGATCGGTCAGATAGTTGAGTATCTCCTAACTGGTTGGTTTGATTTAGATTAGAATTCCCTCTTTATAACTTGTAAGATAAAATTAGGTATTAATAGTGAAGTTTTTCATCATCTCTAATTAAAAATGAACTCTTAATATCTCTTTATGAATGTTATTGGCGTGAATTATCTTAACAATATGTTCAAAATAAGATACTCAAATAATGAGACAACTCACGACCCTCCCATTATTAACAGAAGTGAATGAGATGGCTGTAGGATTAGATTATATTATATATTGCACGTCATAATAATTACAATTGACAATAATCACAATGGAATTAAATACCAAATTATACAACAGTGAACTATTTCAAACAACGGAATAAACAAACTAGTGAATCACGTAAATGGATAAAAAAAGATGAATATTAATTCGTGCTGTTGATTTATATGGTGAAAAATTGGCAAGTTATCTTGAGGATCATTCTATTTTCATTTTGGACAAAGACAATGAATCCAGCTATATGACATGCATGGTAGATGGAAGATAGAGGAGAATGGAGTTCTAAAAAATGTCATAAATATGTATGGTTTTGGAAACTGGGCAAATATTCAGAAATTTATAACTGCTATTCAATGTTGTGAATGTTGAATTAAAAAAGATCCTTGGGATTAAAAATGGAATGAATGGTAGGACAAATAATCAATGTTGATACAAAATGATAAAGGGAATCTACAAAGAATACCCTTCTAATGAGAATGAGGATGAAATAATGTGAAAAATGACATTTTTCATGAAACAGGGCAAAATTTAAATTAATTTTATTCTACAGAAATTTTAGAAAATATTGTATTCTTTGTTAAAATGTTGAACAAATAAGGAATATCATCAATACATGGAAGAGCCGATCAGTATTTCAAGGTTACCATTAAAAATTCATTCTCGCAAATTTTTATAATTTAAATAATTACTTTTATATAAAGATTTTATTATTGCTTCATAGGATATTAAAATATCTCTTTTTTAAATATTTATAATCATAACCATTAAATATAACAATTTAAACATTTTTGACAAAAAAAAAAATTGAACAATGTCTATTATTAATTTATTTAAAATAATCTTTTAGCAAACGAACATAATATATTTCTATAGTATTGGAATCCTTTTTTTATTTAACTTACAATTAAACTTGGGTGCCGAAACCTACCTATGCCGAAAGGTATTTGGGATTCGGCATATAGCCGAAACGTTTCGGCACCCAAGTTTACTTACAATCATGAACAAAAATCAAAATCTATATCAAAATATTGTTTAAATAATATAATATTATTAAGGGTTAGAAAATCTGAAATTATCCATTTGTCGTTTATTTAATTATTACATTTTTGTTGAAAAAATATGTATACTGACAATATATATTACAATACCAGATTAAGCAGAGAAAAACACGGTTTGAGATGAAAATTTAAATAAAGACAATTAATATTAAATCAATTTGTTTGTTATAATTTCAAGTCTTCTTACCTATGAATGTTTTCTTATTTTTTGAAAAGAATTAGCCAAGTAGTTATTTTAATAGAAAGAAAATCCATTGAAAAACTGGAATATCAATGGATCACTTGTAATTTGTTGAGAAAGGTTTGCAATGAGTCTTAATGTACCTTCATTATAGATGGGTACGTTAAGTTGATGATGTCTTCGATATATTCCATTTGCATTTCGTCGTGTTCTCAGTTGATTTTTCCTTCTTTGAGAAGCCATTATCGTATGTTATTATCAGTATGGTAATTTTTTTTTAAAAAGAAAAGAAAATAAAACTCGTATTTATATATTTAAATTTATATATAGTATGTACAAAAATAAAGATAAATAAGTATTATGTTGCCGTATAACATATGTTGCCGTATAATAAATCAAAGTTTAATTATTAAGTCATAATGAATTCAATTTCCAATCTAATAACTGAAAAAGATGAGATAAATTTACATTCTTCCGATAATTTTTTTTTATGGCAGAAGAATTCACACCATTTATTTAATAATCATGACATTTTCCTGTATGTAACATATTTATTTGGAATGTTTTTGATTGTGAACCCTAAATAAAGCGCATAAAGAATAAACAAATTATTTATTAAGTAGGATTTATTCAAATTATGAACTATAAAATTTTTTTCGAATGTTGACGTCGATCATGTCGACCAAATATTCGGGACCTAACATACAGTATATATTATTATTATTATTAATTAGTCATTTTTAATGCATTCATTTTTAATGCGAAAAAAATTTTAAGAACGAAATTGGGAAAATCGGCTGAATAAAATTTTTAATTTATAAAAAAAAAACAGGTTATACATATATAAATAAGGACTTATATCATATTTTTAATTATAACGAGATATTTTTAAGAGAGAATTTAAAATTAAGTATTACTAAATTTCACTACATGTTTTTGTCGCTGGACAATTTCATTAATAAATATGCGAAATAAATATGTCGTACCAAATTGTGAAAATTAGGTTAATTTCTCAAAAATTAATTAAACAACAGCCTCTTCAACTTAGAAACCCTTTTCTTCCCACAAATTGAGGGGTATTTATATTTTTAATATTTTAGTCAAAAATTGAAATAAAGTGAAAAAAAATTCAAGAACGGTGCGTTGATATTTACAAGAATTAAATATTAATTTATATTTAAGACTGAGCAGAATTTTAATAAAAAAGTCCGACTAAAATTTTCTTTTCTTAATTAAATAAAAGTTTTTAATGGTTAATGATAGTGTTAATTATCCTTTGTGAATTCTTAATACCAAATAAAGACTTAACATCAGGTTATCATTGAACCCCCATTATTTGACAATGGCATAATTATTATTGGAGTATTTTCCTGTTATTGAAAAGTGAAACTCATTTGAATAAAAAAGAATTTCGCGATTTCACAGAGCGTGAAGTGTGAACACATAATGAAATGTGTATATATATATATATCGTTATGCATGCTAATTGTCACATTTTGTGGACAAACAATTTTAAAAATTTATTACATGATATTTATTTAATATTGGCATCATCGGCAAAATGTAAATATAAATTAAAATGAATTCATTATGGAAGAAAACAGAATATAAAGTATTAAATGATAATTTTAGTTTAAGGTTTATGTGATATAACAACAATAGATACTAAGCTCTGTGTTAACTATAAATTTAGACATTTCTCATAGAAAGTTCTACCTAAACAATTTTTAATTTGTAATTTGTAATTCGTAATTTGTAATTTAAATAATAATAAAAATTTTAAGTTAATAGCATGATGTCTGGTGACAGTCTAGTGACCTATCAACAAATTGGCGCTTTACTTTTATGTAACCGGAAATTAGTTTCTCTGTTTTGACGATCATTTGTTTGACACAATCTTATCAATGATAAATCAGATCATACTAGAAACAAATTTTAACCTGTTAATTTTGAGTTTTCATTATGAAAATGAAATTACCAAATTTCCATATGAAAAAATTTACAATACAAATCTTTGCGCTGCAAAATCGTAACTGTGAGTATAATTATACAAATTTTTAAACAAATTCATTAAATATAATTAAATAGTTTTCGATGAATTTGAATTTCGGAAATTTGATTTCAACCATTATAGTTTATTAATAATATATATAAAATAATAGAATTATAATTAATTTTAATTAAATTAAAATCTTGTAAATTTGTCAAATTTTAATTCGAGAATGAAATGGGAAATCGGCTGAATAAAATTTTTAATTCATGTTTAGATCTGCGTGCATACATATATAAATAATTATTATTTCTATCGTATTTTTAATTAAAGCGTCTAAATTATCAAATTAACTTTTTTTAAAAAAAATTAACTCGTTTTATATTTTTAATAAAAATAAAAATTTGATATTATCAAAAAAATGATCATTTATCGGAGTTGTTTCCAGAAATTTTTTATAGGGATAAAATCTATTTATATGCTTTCACGTACAAATAAACAAATTGGTTGAAGTTCAACAATAGAACAATAGAACTATATTTTGTCATTATACTGATCATTGATTGTTTTTGTTTTGATCAAATCAGAAATGCGCAGTTAGCCGCAGAAATTGACCTACGCCCCTAAATTTTGCGGTAATCTATTTTACACAAAATTTCGAAAGATCAAATCAATTTGACATATTGATACGGGTGATTTCAAGATATTTTATTATAAAGTATGAAGAAACGTGAAGTTGAATAAATTTGCTACCAATTTTGGCATTAATTTATAATTTAATAACGGATTATGAAAAGAACTTATACATTTTTATAAAGAGATGTCAATTATTCAAGTGATGATAAAAATGGAATTGTGTATATAATTTAATTACTAAATCTTAAGTTGAAAACTTAATATGAATATGGACAATTATAACTATGATGAAATATATTAATCTCATCATAAATATTATTTTGCCAAGAATTATAATGAAACGCTGAGTTAGATAATATTTCCGTCCTAATATTACAGCAAATTTCACATGGTCTAAATTGAGGAATTAACGGTACTAAATTAAAAGTAGAAAGATTTGGTAAAATCTGAAACTGTCCTTGACAATCCAACGGTTGTTGTTGCTGAATAAAATTCATATTTTGACACTGTGATGTTATATTTGGAGTTTTATTATTTGACATTATATTATGGTATGATTCAGTTGGCTGGGTTGGCTTAATTGTAGGAAGAACACGTGGAATGAATGTTTCCGTACTACTTTGATAAATTTTGCTCACTTTCTTTGCGAATTCTCGATATTCGCTCTTTAACTCCTCTCTTTCATTATTCCAAGACTCTGAGGCCCAGCGTGAAACTTCCGTCATTTTTGAAGATATCCCTTTTTGCGAGAGTGTTTTACAATAAATCGTGCGATATATTAAAAAAGCGTTGGACGTTTTGCATCCCCTAGATTTTTTTGGCATAAAATCATTTGGATTTAGATTCAACGTACGTGGTGATAAAATGAGCACCTCAGGTCGTGGACGTATTAAAGGTTGGGATGTAAATAAAGGTAATGAATATGTATTTAATGTCATTATATAAATTAGAGTTTCTTTATATATGTAGTTTTTCAATAAGTTTCTTTTTTTCAAAAAAAAATCGATTTGCTAATTTTGATTTCCTCTTTTTTTTTTTTTTTTTTTTTTTTTTTTTTTTTTTTTAAAAATTTTCTATCAGTTTTCTTCATAATCACAAAAAAAAAAAGATTATCAGTTATCTATTATGGA
>QKYT01000010.1:395144-434571 GCA_003550305.1 Glomus cerebriforme | reverse complement strand
AAAATATAAAAGTTTTAGTTATGGTCACTTAGGACAAACTAAAAGATCGGCAGACTTTTTGAAAAATTGGCAGTTTTCTTAAACTTCATACGAACATAAAAGTATCTTAACGAAATAAAACAAACTTTAATTTTTATACGATGTATATTATTGGTTCCAAAGAGCTTACACAAAAAATCTGAAAAAGGTTTGGCACATATTGCCTTTTTTTTATCAGACCGATATTTTCTTGTATTACTTTAAAATTGATTTTCCATCACGTGATTATCAAATTTACATATACTGTGTACTCTAGCCTTAATATCACATGTCTCATATCACCATAATCCGTTCAGATTTTTCGAAACAATTGGGGGGAGGGGTTTAAATTAAACAAACTAAATAAACAAACATATTATTACTTTATGTTTATTAGCTTTAAAAAAATGGAAGGGGAGGAGTATATATTACTATGTGTTTATTAGATTTAAAATTCTTTTAAAAATAGAGGGAGTTGGGGGACGCTAAACAATTAAGTTGGGACGGCCTTAAAATTGTTAAGGAGCTTGTACAAAAATATGATCATCATCTCATCATGAATCAACAAGTATTTAAGGAATAGTTGCTGTACACGATCCATTTTCTCAATTTATTTATATATCAAACTTGGACTTGTACAAGTAGTTGAAACCCTTTCGCGAATCATGGATTGTATCAAACCGTTCAAGTATTTAGTTTTATAGTTACTGTATATTTTCATTATTAAATTAGAAAGGTAATGACTGACAATTCGACGAAACATCTGCTTATGCTTGTGTGATTGATATAATGTACAATTAATATAATTATTAATAATATATTTGTTCGCATAGAAAACCACCAAAAAAAAATTTTTTACAGATTTTTAAGAATGATAGCTCTGTTCGACTATTGAAAGATGAATTTGGAACGAAGTTTTTGAGATAAAAATATCTAAAAATACCTAAAGCCTACAAGTGACACCATCAAATTTCACTCAATTATTCTGATCAGTGTTTCGGGGATGCCACGAATCCGGACATACATAAATCGTTCTCCCAAAACATGAAGTCTTCAGAAACAAGTGGTATAAAGAATCGACTACTTGTAAACAACTGCGCCGAGTTGGCGTCTTGAGTAGACAAGACGAACAGGAAAATATAACTATGTATACATAAAAGAAATATGAAGACCGAAAGATCTGTGTATCCTCAGAAATTAGCAAACGAACTGAATTGAAAGAGCAGGGGTATATTTTATCCGTGGTAGTTGATGCCTTCATTAGTGAATCTGAATGCCGATTAATCTCTCTACAATTGCAGAGAAGATCTTGACTACTACTATACTTGCGTTGCAGAATAAATTGAAGGAAATAGAACAAGTATTATAACCATTAGGGATATAGGTTGAAAAATCTGATTAATATGGACTGCGGAATTCAAGAATTATTATAATTGGAGTGATGATGTGCTGTTTTTTTATTAACTTTCTCGTTTCAGATCCTCCACTATCTTTGGAACCTCTCTAAAGGTTATTGGGTTAATCAACCTAGAAATGAAAGTGCTGTTAAAGACATGAAAAACAAGAGTTTAAAGAAGAAAAAAAAGTATCATTAATATTAATAATATGTCCATTGTTATCGAAGTTTAAAATAGTTCAGAGTTCTTTGGTAGATTAGAATAAATTTTTATTGTCAATTTAGCCTATCTAAATAACCAAATACGAAAAAATTATAATAAAAGTAAATCATTATCGGTGAAATATCTGGTCAAGGGCCGTACCATTGCCGATCATCTATGATTACGCAGGAAAAATTTCATTATTTGGTAATACAAATTAAAATTGTGCCAGATCCAATCCAATCCAATTGACGGTCTAAACCTGTAATATAACATAGAAAATCCAGCTGATCGACTAATCCAATCCAAATCAATTATTAATCCAATCCAATTGATTTTGGATATTTCCATTAATGGTTTTACTATAATGAATGTATTACTAAATTGGATTTTTTTTTTATGCCCAAAGACATTTGATTTTTGGATTCTTGGATTCTGATATGATTAAAAAATGTATGTTATGGGTATTTTAAAAAAAAAATTTTAATATATATAACACATATATTTAAAAAATTTTTAGTATATAATTACACAATAAAAAACGGAGAAAACACAAGTATACATACTAATCTTTTTTTTTTTTGATTCTGTAACTTACAACGATCGACTGGTCATCCTTTATTTAGTTAGTACTAACTAAAATCAAGTTTTACTACTTCAAAACTATTGTTATAATTTTTTTTTTTTAATAATTCGTGGCGTTTTCCTATTCACAATATTTCATTGATTATGCGAAATTTATCATCTGAAATAAACAATTTCTTTATATTGACTTTTCCTGTTCATATTGCTAAAAACCGGTAAATGCTTCCTGTGCATGCAATCATACATACGTTATTTTTATCAAAATTCAAAAGAATTTATTAACTTTGGTAACATATTTAATAGAATACGTAAATGATTTGTAACGGAAGAAAATATAAATAATATTTATTATTCGTATACTGTGATAATAAGTCTTACGTTTAAAATTCTCATATCCATTTATTATTTGGATATATCGTTTACTTCAGTACCATAAAACATCTTTCCTTCTTATATACATCTATTTAATATACGTAATGCCTTCTCAAAGAAGACATAATCAATTGGAAAGACGAAGAATAAATAGGATATACAGAAGGAATATTCGACTACTCAACGTACACACCATACACAATAATAATAATGGAGACACATTAAGACGCATCGCAAATCTTCCACAACAAATTACAAATGATTCATTTGTTATCCAATTTTTCAATGGGTTTTCTTTCTATTAATTTTGGCAAATTTATGACCGACTTATGACCGACAAAAAAAAAATTGGCAGAAAAAGTGGTTCATTATTCGATAAAAACATAACATTTTTTTAATACGATTTTATTTTATCCATCAATTAATCGGGTCGTTATTTAGCGTAAAATTCATATACGTATAAAACTTATGCTTTCGTAGATTAGAAAAAAAAATCATTATTTCTTCCCTAGTTTATAAAATTTCTCATTTTAATTTCCCATTAAGATAATTTTATTAGGATTAAGAAAGTTTCTGTTATCTTTTTTTTAATTTTGTAACTAAATTTAGAAAATAGGCATTTAAATAAAATTATTGGAAACATAATGTCATTCATCACTATAGAATTTAGTAAGGAATATTGCTTTAAATAAGATTTCTCTAAATATAATTGGAAGGCGCAGAAAATAAATGAAAGAATGCATTGTTTTTACTTACATACAGTATGATTTTTTTCATAGACAAATACATGCATAATCGAATTTATTATCAACTCCACTCGTAATATTTTGCCATAGTTAATATATTTATAAATTTTTTTTTTTTAAAAAAAAAACGAATTGTTGTATTATGGGATCTTCGTGCATATTTCCTGGAAAATAATTCTTTTAAAAAAAAATTTTATATTAAAATCTAAAAATTCATTTAATAATATTCAATTTGTTTAATCTCAATGATAAAAAATTTCTTAAAACATTTATTTATTTATAATCAAACTTAATTATTTACGTTTCAAAATAATTAAACCATTAAATAAAGTAATACATTTACGCAATTCTTTGGATTAGTTACTTACCTAATAAAGTGCATAAATATGAATAGAAAAATCTAGAAACCAGAGGACTTTTTTATATTAGTAATGTAAAAGTCATTCTATGGTATCGATGTTTTTTAAAAATCATAATTTTGTCACCTGGTTTTTTTAACTGTCACAATTCAAGTGTCAGGTGTGTGTAACATTAAAAAAAATTTTTTAAAACAAAAAAATTTCGTCGTTCATTGAAAATTAAAAGAAACTTTAGAAACCTATCTGGTCGAAGTGATGTGATATCCATCATGGATACCTAATATTACAACGAAATTCTGTCCAATTTTCATTAGCTATTTGGTATCTAAGACATTTCGTACGTCATGGAAAATTTGACAATTTTCCATAGGATTTTCATAGTGAAATTGTATTGAAACTATATCATTTCGACCAGAATCTTTTATTCCCATTTTATAGAATATTACTGATTTGCTCAAATAATATTAGTAAATTAATGATATATAATTTTATGAAGTTTTATAATTACAAGCTTATATACAGTAGATCACTGACTAAATACATGCATTCCGCCATTTAATTTTAATAATGCTTCTATAACATCTGGCAAGTATAAAAGTTTCAGACTTTTCGTTAAAAGCTGTTTAAATTTCCCTTTTTTAAAAATCTAATAGAAATAGACTGTTTTATTTCATGTATTTATGCTTAATCTTCCACATCTTATTTTTTTACTTTTAAATCTGAATATCCGATAGAAAATTTTAAGAAATTATTACAATGTAAAAATAATGAATGAAATAAAATAAAAAAAAACGGAATTTAATAATAAAAAAATATATATATACTGGTGTAACCTGCGTGAACGGATGTACAGTATCTACAAGTGATTATTGATGCGCCGCAACTACGCCACTTACGCAGTTGAGAATTTAAGGGACGCGCATTAAAGAAAATTTTTTCATGTGAAGAAAAAGATTAAATTAGTATTGTTTTTTTAAATTCTTCATTTTAGTAAAATAATTTCTTGGTTGACTTAAAATGATAAGAATAATGTTAGAAAATTAGAAACTTAAGATTTCATTTGTTTTTTTAATATAACTTTTAAACCTAACCTTCTTGATTACCATTAAAATAGGTTATCGTCAGACTTATAGAAAAATAAAAAGCAACAGAAAATCCCCGTGGCACAGAAATTTTGTTAAAATGAATCTAATAATGCAAAATTTGCTGCAAGTTTGAATATCATAATCACCTTGATAAATTTGTTCTGTGCGTGGCTTTGCTGTATTACCAAGTTAATCTAAATTTATGGTAAATTAAATCATAATTACCACTTCCAGGGCTTCCAGCCTCACTTGGTAGTACTGACACGGATGCGACTGCTCCGACAGATCCAATTAATTCGGAAGAGTTCAGGTACCAAATTCCGGAACCATCGACAGAGGTATCATTGATTATCCTTTTGGCTCCACTTGACTACTGCCTTCATTTAATAGTTAATTTGTTGATATTGTTTTTCGTAATAATTATCTTAAGGATACAGCCACCATTCTAATATGAAGAAAAGTCAGTGCTCGAAATAACCAATGTCGATCATTTGCCTTTTAATTTTGGATATATACAGTATTTATAAAAATCATTATACCTTTTTTTATTCTTTCTCAATTTCTCTCTTTTCTCTATATTAGGAAAATTCTTTGTTCTATAAAAAAAGCCATAAATACTTATCTATTTGCAAAAAAAAAAAAAAAAAAAAAAAATCCACAAGCCTGAATTCCGACTCTCGACAATATGCATGCAGATGCATCAATTAACCATATGACAGTAAGTATGCGTTTCGCGGTGGAAAAACATCAACAACTCGAAATTTAAAACTTTAAAGAATTCCCTAAAAATTCTTCTAGAAACAATAAGATTTTTCTAAAATCAAAATTATCAAATATCATATTGAAAAGGAAAATAAACCATATTATGTTGAGTCGTCTAATGATTAATCCCCCAGAAAATTTCCCCGTAATTTTATTGCTGCAGGTAAGAATTATACAATAGTTATGATTACTAACGCACGATGATAATAAAAATTAGTAAATTATTAGCTGTTAACAAAAACCAAGAACCGTTTTACCTACCATAAGAAATTTCATAAACCACGTATGATTCAAAGGCTCAGTATCAAAGTATTACGAAAAGACCCGAAGGTCCGATATTAAGCATCTTCAGGGCCGGAATTACATAATGCCGGTCAGTTTATAAAACTCCTGGCTAGCATTATCAAAAAAGGACAGATCAACATTATTTTTCGAACAGAAATGAAATCAATGATATAAAAATCCAAATACTATTGCGTTCAAATAATTATGTGTAATAAGTCGTTACACAACTTCACATGAAAATCTGAAATTTATTTTTGATTTGTCATAGAAGAATGGAACAATAAATTTTGAGAATTTTGGAATTTGCAGAATGTTGGGGATTTTTTCGGCACGATTTTACATGGATCACCAAGACCCCAATGTTATATTTTTTATTAACTAGAAAGCGGAGATTTAATTCCGACAATTACTAATATCACAATTGTGGCGTTAAATGAGATTTTATAGATTATCTTTCTTTTACTTAAACTGGGTCCGATTTAAAAAAAAAAAGATTGTTTATAAATTATGTTATTGATTCTATTCGTGTTTTAAAGTTTTTAAAGTACAAATACTCAGGGATCAATTTCATCCAATAAAACAAATGAACATCGTTACCTAAATTAAGTTGCCAATCATTTAATATTTTTCACTTTATTAAAATTACCATTTTTTAATAAACCATTCAAGAAATAATGTTCTATATAGAAAGTAAACATATGAATTTAAATAAAAATTTTTTTTATATTTTATATTTTATACGTAATTAATTATTACTTGTTTTTTTTATGAATAGAAGTAAATTAAAAATTGGTATAAAAAAACCAATAAAATTTTAAAACAGATTATTCAGCTGATTAATGAGAGCAATGAAATGATTGGTAAATTGTTTGGTAAAAAATTGATAAATTTGGTAAATTAGTTAACTGTTAATTAATAAAGTATGTGTAAAAAATACTCGATCGACAATTACCGTTTTTTAAGTACATTGTATAATAATTATAGACATATGACCGATTGATTTATAACGCCACCTATAAAATCTGGAAACTTTTGGTAACGCCAAATCTGTTCGAGCATTTCTTTATTAAATTAATAATAATAATAAAAAAAAAAAAGAAAAAAAAAAATTAGTAAAATTGTTAAAATCTTTTTCGGTATAACGTAAATTTCAATACTGCTAGATAAAGTATTCATTGGTTAAGTGCAATAAAAAGAAAGATAAACAATATTTTAAACGATATAAATTAGAGAATAAGAAAAATTCCAAATTTCATATTGCAATTCATTATTTCTTGAAATTAGATTGATAATCTTTGATACGCCAAGAATTTTTTCGCGTTAAATAACGGTCAAAATGTTATTAAATACGTGAGAAAAATCATACAATGGGCTAGATATTTTGATCCAAAAATGTCATTGCAGCTTATTATAGCGAAATCTTTGGTTGAAATTTGCCTAAAGTTACGTTACTCAACTGATAACTTGTAATAAATAAAAAAAAAAGTATCAAATCTTTCCTCATGTGACAATTACTTAATATATCATAAAATGAAAATTTTTTGGTTGGTTCTTTGTTTATAGATTAATATTATCATTAATTATTACAATTTAAAGTTTATCTATGTGAGTACAAAGTAGTGCGTACATTACATACTCAAGATGAAACATTTTATTTTGATTGTTTCTTATTTAATTAATTTAGCCTAAAAGAATTTGATAAAGTCATTGTAATTCAGGTTTTATGATCAGTTTCTGTGGCTTCAGTTTTCAAGTTTTTTTTTCAATACTTCACACGCCAAAAATATTATGCATATTGTATTGTAGTTCAGGCTTCAAAATAATTTCCTGGAATGCAACAACTTTTGATAAATCGTTAATACTTGTTATAAACAAGTTATTTTGTTGATTTTTCATTCCGTAATGTCACACTGTGTTTAGCTCACTAAAGTTTATAAAAATAAGGACAATTTTTTAAAAAAATTGTACTTGCCCTTGCTAAAATTTTAATATATCATATTATTATGTCCAAAGACTTGTTTCATGCAATCGAAAATACATATTCTCTATCCATCTTGCTTAATTTCATTTAATAAAAACATTTTCTGTATCGTAAAACTTCCTTTGCCGTCCAAAAATATATACGATACAGATGCCTTCGTACAGAAGATCTCGTCGAATCCGAAATAGAGAAAGAAGAAGAAATAATTCAAATAATTCGACCGTTAGTAATGACGTTGCTCAAATTAATGACAACATTAATAACGAGCCATTGTCAAGTCTCATTACAAACTTGGCGATACAATTTTCAGACGACCAATTTATTTCGGAATTTTTCAACGGAATTCCCTTCAATTAAAAAAAATTTTTTTTTTGGTTGTCTATTATATCATTCTTTTGTATTTGGACATTTCACCCATTATTTATATTTAAATCATCCTATTGTTTTTATTCCTGTTAACAATTAAGAAATTTAAGTATATGAATGTATGTTTTCTTTTTATCACTTTTTTTTGTATTTGTTGTATTCTTTATATTATTTTGTGTATATATATATATGTACAATATGGCATAATATGATTTAACTTAGGCAGAATTAATAATAAAATTCTGAAATTACGTGACATCTTATTGTCATCTTCAAGTTCAAAAAAAAATATATATACCATAAAAGTGTAGTACCAAAAAAAATGTTTATTATAAAAGTACAGATACAAAGTTTTGAAAAATTTCAATAATTATAATATTCGCCTTTTTATAAAAATTTAGTCCGTAAAGAACCATTAAAATTTACCATATTAAACTTTCATTTATCATTTTCATTTACTATTCATTCGACATAAGTCTTTTAAAAATTGTAAATATCATGTTTAACCTATTATATATTACTTAAATGCACAATGAGCTACGATCGTTAATATGCCGTGGTTTGGTTTCAAGTATATAATATTTAATATTCGGTACTGACTCTGTAGTACCCAAATCGGAAGTACCCCAATTTTTGAATTTTGTCTTGGGGCACAATAAAATGATGAAACAATTTTTTTTTACAAAGGATTCGAATCTAATATTAAATCACGTGATTTCTTGATAGCCACTTTGTTCATTTTTGGTAATTCCCATCATGCACGACGATGCATTTTGCATCGTGTAACTAATTATTCACTAAACCATAATTCAGTATGGCATTATGCTGTACGAGTGTAGGTTGTAGAATTCTTCATATACATGTATGAATATTATTAATCAAATAATATGACTTTTAGTTAAAGACGACAAAATAAATTAACAAATTCATTAAAAAATATTTAATTTCTAACTGGTTGATATTTTTGGTTCTTAACAGCAGATGCTCAACAACATTATAATATGAACTTGTCAGTATTATCTAGATTGCTAGGCAAAGTGACATTAATAGAATTATTCCATTATAGCTTCTATATTGGAGGCGCAGCAAAGCACATGACAATTAAACCTGAAATTTTGAAATTGTTTCACGTGAATTACAGAACGGATTAATATTATAGTGATTTGTGTTGCAGGTGATTCTATAATTACCCGCATGCATACGGATAATTAAAAAGACTATTCATTGTAATGATTATGTGTGAATATTAAAAAAGGCAGATCCTAACGTGCAAAAGCTTCAATTACTTTAAATTTTAATTTGAGATATTCGACGCCTCAATATATATTCTTTTTAATTTAAAATTTAATATGTATATGCAAAGAAATTGTGCAAGCTTTTATAAAAAAGAATAACGATTATACTTGAAAAAATTTATTATTGAGAACATGACGTTGTAGACGTTGTACCTGAGGTTACCTCTCACAATTTGTTAGACAAATTTAAAATAGTAATAATAAAAATTACTATTCCTGTAATTTGAAAAATGGAAAAGTGTCAAACACTTGCATGGCTATTATTAGTATTATTCAAAATATTCTTTAAAGTATATGAAATTGGTTTAGTAGAATCCAAAATTTGAACAATAAAATGAAGAATAGCAATAAATTCATCTTAAGATGGTAAATTAATAGTTATTTATACTTTTATCAAGGTTAAGTTTTTTTAATGTCTCATAACATTATATTTCTATACTTTCTGTAGAATAATTCTATTATAAATTTTTTGAATATGGCCTTTGTTAAAAAATAATTTTATTAAATTAATTAAGTAAACCAAATTATATTTTAGAATATTTAATCTTTTTGGTACTGTTCAAGAAATGGGACTAAAATTTAATTTTAAAAACAAAGATTATTTATAATATGATGATATAATATGGCTAATATTCACAGTATAATTACTGTATATAATGAGCAAGAATCCTCAAAGTTAAAGACATATTTTTATGAATCGATGAATTGACATCACACATAAAAATTTTATTAATCATTATAATTTGCCGAAATTTTTGATGGATCGTTTGTAATCAGGAAGAAGCAGGCGCCAGGAAGGATAAAAAGATGAAGAAATACCAGGGAAATACCAAGAGAGATGGAAGGTATAAGAAATAACAAGAGAACAGTAAGGAGAAGAAATACCTGGAAATAATAATAAAAAGAAATATTAGAAAAAAACACACATTACTATATAATCCAAATTATGCTACATTATTGACATTGAAAATTTAATGAAAAAGTCTTTTAGTGAAAAAAATTTTTATATGGAAATTTGGAATATAATTGCTAAGAGAATATAACTTTTTTTATACATCTATCTTAACCAACATTCTAGATTTTTTTATGAAAATGAACTTGGATTTGGTCTTTCATATTAATGTTTCAATCCGCGGATATCCTCCATCCGTTTATCCGTATCCGTGGATGGCGGATATACTGTATGTCTGATCCGGATATTCAAAGGTTGATCCGCAGCAATCCGAGGATCGGATTATAATACTGACGGATATCCGCGCTACATATCCGGATGGCGGATAGACGGATTGCATCACTATTTCATTATTTCATAGAAGAAACAATATTGTTGTTATAAAAAGTATCTATATATTTGATTTGCTTTCAACCATCTGATTGATTATGACTAAAAAAATCGGTTAGCCTGTGAAACCCTCTAAATTAATAAAAACTTTTTGGTGAATTAGAATTCTTTTATTAATTTAATATTGTGTTTAATTTAATTAATTAATAATTATTATTTGCATTAAAGTTTATTTTCTATTTTTCTTTTGCGCAGTAATTTAATAAGTAATATTGCACCAATCAGGGTTTCAAGTGAAACAAATTGAAAGGAAGGGTATTTTACCTTTTTAAGTAAATTGATTTATAATTATTCTCATTCATACGGACAAAATTTTTAATTTATTTAAGTAAAAAAATAACTGGATAAAACAGGAAATTAAGAAATTCGTTCTAGTTCTAGTTTAAAAATTCGCGAAAATCACCTGATCACCCGATTACTCGCGTATTTAAATGATCAACCCGTAAAATTCGGGTCAAGTAACTGGAGGCTCGGAGCATTCCTGCTGTAACCTGGCATATAGTATGACATAAATTGTATCACCTAAATCTATCGCTCCAATTTGTAAATTCTAAAAAGCAGATCTTAACAAATGTAACTTATTTTAAAACTTATTACAAACTTTAAAAAAATTTTTTTTTGAGCAATAGATACTTTATGATCTCGCTTTTATTTTAAATTGAAACATATTCAAGGTTTGATTACTTTTATTATCTTAAATTAGAAGTTTGTTAAATGTTACAATGTTACACGCAAGTGGTTGTCACTGCACAAAAAAAAACAAATCAATATTTTAAATAATTTTGATAATTGAACCAAAATTTCGATAAAAGTTTACTGTAAAATGAAAAATAAATTTACTTGTAAAATCAAAATTTTCATTTTTTCATTTTCTCAAAATTAACTGAACAATAACCTCTTCAACCTTAGAAAAGCCCTTCTCTCCTATAAATTTATACGTCTTAAAAGTTTATAATATGATTCGGATAGGATTTGTCCCAGTTCCAAATTGAAATGGGGCATGAGAGCTATTGACATATGTAACGTGTTACAAAGTTCAAGTTCCGCTGCATGATTATAAATATTATATTTTCCTACTATTTAAATTCTAGTTTTAGAATATTAAATCTTTTCGTATTAAATTCATTTAAATGACTTTTTTTTTAAAAAAAAATACTGTAAATTTTATTCACAAATAAATTCTAGTAAATCAAATATATTAAATTTTAAATTAAATCTTAATAGAAAACCTGAAATCAAGGCAGAAAATTCATGATCAAAAGAATTTTAGGGAAATTATAGTTTATTTAATGATTAAAAGCATAAACAAGAAATAAACCAATAAATATTAAAGTAACTAATATGTATGGTATTATTTCTAATATAATAAATGATCAAAAAGAATCAAAATTGTTTCTATTCTTTTTTAGTCGTTAAAATTTGTCAAAGTTAATGGAAAGAAAATCCATTGAAAAATTCAACTACCATCAATAATGAATCATCCGTAATTCGTTGAGGAAGGACTGGAAGATTCGCGATATTTCTTGCGCCTCCATTATTATTGAGTATGTTAAGTTGAATATTCCTTCTGTATATCCTGTTTATTCTTCGTCTTCTCAATTGATTATGTCTTCTTTGAGAAGGCATTGTCGTTTTATATTATCTTAATATCTTTATTCTTAATATCTTTATATGTTATATGAGTGAAAAAAAGAAAAAAAAGGGCACAATAAAAAATTTTTCGAGCGGATATATTTATATATTACTTAAAAATATAAAGTAACACGGATTCTGAAAAAGTTTATTATTACACCAAATAATCTAAATTTTATTATCTTTGAAATAATTTATAATCACCGTAAAATCGATTTTTAATTACATAACTATAGCTTACATAAACTAAATTTTGAATAATATAAATACGCCAACGGAGATATCTCCTTTTGAATACTTTATTCATTAATTTCGAAGTCGTTTTTATATAACAATAAATTGATTAATGTACAAAAAAATAAACCATTACGTACGATAAGGCGTTCGTGAAACAATTAAACCGTGAATCAAATTGAAGTTTAGCGACCAAATAAAAGAAACTTATCAATCAGAAACATTATTAATTAAATAAGATTTCGTGTTAGTCTTTATTTGAATTTTTGAAAGAGTTTTGATCTTTTTTATTCGAATTTTTAGGACACATCAATGAAAATTGGCGTAAATCAGTTCCTTTTATATATTATGATTTATGTCTTATGATAAATTTCCTTTCAGTTTTTAAGGTATTTACTGTATTAGTATAGTGTATGACCGCTTAAGGTAATATTTGATTTGAAAATAATAGATCATTTATCAATCATTCCTTACATTAAAAAATAATAAACAATGGGAATTGCATTATTCTTCAACGATCAGTATTACGTAATTTACCTGAACCGAAGTTATTTACCGTTTACAGTTTAAATTTCAAAAAGATTAAAACACATTATCTAATCAGATGAAAAGTAATCCCTTATCTTAAAATGATTTTAAGATTATAATTCTAATTTAACCAGAATATAAATTTAAACACCAATGATCGTGTGTAAGGCCTGCTAAAGGCAGGCCCTCCCTACACATCCTACACATGATACTTTCGGTATCAGTGATGTGAATAATGAATAATAGATTTTAATTATTATTATTCTTATGTATATTTTTTTATAATAAAACAAATAAAATAAAATAGTAAAAATTTATTATTTTTATAAATTACAAATAATAAAGTTTATAACTGATAAGCTGTCATGAACATGAGTTTTACGTATAACCAATACAACCAATCGCCGAATCGCGTCGCATCACGTGAGTGCGGACAGCCAGTTACCAGTTATTCCTGCGAATAGCCGTTAACACGTAATTCCATTGTACGAAATAACAATGATTATAAATTGAACGATTTTTTTTCATATTTAAAATTTTATTGAATCAAGTTGTGTTTTTCTTTCCATAAAAATATACTACTTTATAAGAGACTTTGACATAAGTTATAGATAATTATGCAAAATTTATAATATTAACACGACTTTTAGCGATTCTTACCGAAACATTTTTACTGCAGAACTTACATTCTAAAATTTAATATTTTATCAATTCAAGATTAACATGTACAGTGTATAATAGATTTTATTTTTTTACTTATACAGTATTTATCTTTGTGAATACTTAGTAAAAAAAAATGGTGCGGTCACATTACTTTAAACATTTAAATATACAAAATTGAAAAAATTTTATAGCCACGCTAACCGAATCATAAGGTAAAATGATAAGCTACGATTTAACAAATATGTAATCTAAAATTCTAAATTTTTCTATTATTTAAATTTTCATAATTTTCATATATATCTGCCCAATATCCGGATATTCATCAGTATTCGGCCAAATTTATAATTCCGGCCAGAAACATGACGATTGTTCCCATTTTTGGGGTTATCTAAAGAGGTAAATCGCACGATTTAGACAGATTTTTGGCCAGCACTACGGCATTAAAAAATTATATAGTGACAAATAATGTGTGGCAAATAGGTTTTCACTTTATCATAATAAAAATGGGGTGACAAATATTTTTAACTATTATCACGTGATTTACTCTCCGCTTTAGACGTGGGATGATCATCTACAATAATTCTGGCCGGCATGAATATACCCAGATATCCGTGGATTGAACTACGGATATCCATACTTTACTGTAGGAAGTGCCGTAATTTGAGATTATAACATTCCGTATTTTGAATTGTTAATTATTTTTTTATTTATAAATACTAAACAGCGTTTTAAAAAACCTAGATCTAAAATAAAAAATAACTAAATTATTTAATTTACCTAAAGTGGTTAACGATCATCCGTTACATATTTTGATTTGTAGAATTTTCGGGTCTAAAATTAAATAATTTAAATAATTCGGCCGAATCGAAACCAGATATAACTCATAAAAGAAACTTTATGTTTCTAAATTGAAATTCACGTATTTAAAGTCCAAACATAACTTCTGAATTAAACATTTTTTTTTTTGAGAAGATGCTTGATCAATCATATGTTGATAAACAAAATAAATTATTTCTTTGTGTCGAAAGTTCTACATTAACTAATTTTTATAATATTAATCAATGACAATAAGTTATCTGTTATGTGGAAAATCCCGATTATATACATTCATTTAATTAAATTTAAAAAAATTTGAAATAACTGCAATAGGTAAAAGGATTCCTTTTTAATCATTTCATTTGGAAGTTTATTTTCGTTTTCAGCCGTACACTTTCATGTATATATAATTAATCAATTACTTTATATTCGGGGTTACTTTTAACTGGTGTATTAATTGTGTTTAAAAACCATTACAATCTTCATTTATTTATCTGTTGATTGCCGCGGATTAGATACATAATATTAATCCGTTTACGGGATATTGTTCAAGCAAATGGATAGATAATCTGATTATTATCATTAAAATTAATACAATGAAATGTATTGTTCAACATGTTTGTGGCGGAAATCACAAAGAAAAATTTTTTATTATTTCTTATTTGCGAAAAAAAAATACGAGCAAAAATTTTGAAAAAAAAAAAAAAATTTAAGAAAAAAAAATTAGAACAAAAAAGGTAAAGAGTAGAAAGTGAGAATCTGTGAGACGTTGTGCAGATTATATATTTTTAGTCATACAAAAAAATTCTCACGGGTGCAACGAAGTTTGTATGATATTAAACTATTACACAATCATTAAAGTAACTTAACTAACTTTAATAGCATATTTTAAGGTTTGCCAAACAATTGAACATGCTCATAATTTTTATATCGTTTTACGCCGTGATTTTTTTGAGCAAAACTTGAAAGGAAGACAATAAAATTATATGTTTTATCTCTTTTAAACTACAATTGGTGATTTTTTTAAAAAACTTTCGATAATATAATCTTTTTATTATATTATTGAGATAGGCTATTATGTTATGATAGCATCAAGAAGGAAAGTTTTTTTTGTCATTTACGATTAACATTATGAATTTCCTAATCACCATCCATTCAGTACGTTAGATGATAAGTTGAAAAACAATAATTTTGATAAGAAATTAAAAACTGTAATCAAATGAATATTGTCCAATTCATCCATGCACAATAAAAAAAAATTTTTTACAATAAGTAAAAATATTTTATCTGGATAATATTAACTATTTAATACATAAACTATACCTGATTATTCACAAAATGTAACGTAACGCTATCATATTTCTTTGTTTTTTTTAAAAGTGAGCATGCTTGAGAAGAACACAATAATTGATGAATGAAAAATCCGCTTTCATTTGATCAATCAATATTAACTTTAAAGAACGCCAACGGACTTATACATCTATTTCCTATTTGAATTTCCTTTTTTTATATTAAAAAACTGCTATTTAACTAGATTCTTGTATATATGTTTATTATATATACATATAAAAAAAAATAAAAAACCTTTTTTTTTAGAGTTGTCAACAATATTTTATTAAACTTTGATGTAAAAAATATACACATATTTATATAAATTATAAATTTTTGGATAAAAAATTTTTTTTTTTATATTGATGACTGTTAAATCAACGGTTCAAACTTTTTTTAGTTTTATTTTGATATCCTTTTCAATAAAAGCTTTTTGAGGTGCATCATGGAATTAAAAGCTAATCATTGTATTTTGATAATAATAAATTCAAAGGAAGTTTTTGTTAGGAATAAAGTCCGTTATTATTAATTACATGAATGAAGCTATTTATGATTTCATGAATAATCGGATCATCTTTTTCAAATAATTCTATTTAAATAATAATAAAAAAAAAAGAGGTCTACTAAATTAACCGTAATGAAGATAGATCTTTTCTTTATACGCACTATCTATTGATAGAGGATGTTTATACGAATTATTACACATTTCATTATTTCATTTGTATCCATTAATTTATTCACGTTAATCCGTGGTTTAATATTCACAAATATTCGAGTTTTATATATTTATTATTTATTTATGATTCTCTGTCGGGTTGTCATACAGATGGTACAGTACATGAAAAATATTTATTTATTTATTTATTTATTTATTTTTTTTTGATATGATTATATATATAAAACAAATTCTTTATCGTAATTTTATCTAAATAATATTTAAACTATATAATACAGCTATAAAATAAATAACAACAATCCATTTTTTATATAGTAACATACTTTAAGAAAAAATAATTTCTTTGTATAAAAACATAGATAATTTTTTAATTGAATATCCAGAGAAACTTCATTTACTCGTTCCATTTATATAACATATAAGTTTTAATTTATATTTTTTAAGCAACGGTTTTGTACATATACTAGACGAAGAAATTTTTTTTAAAATTTTTTACAACTTACATTTCCAATTTTAATTACAGAATAAGACTAGGAATATTTCAATAATAAATGCGTAAATTATGACGTTTTGTGCTCATTGAAGGTTAGTAGAATTATGGTATAATATACAAGTTGTTCATAATGCGATATAATCAAAAACTAGTTACTCTGGACCACGCTTCAGTTATAGGTTATTGCTTAAAATATTTATGTTAGAAATCCCAAATTGTAAGAAAATTAAAAATTATCCTCGCCAATTATTTACTAAATAGTATTTTATTTAAATGTAATACAATGGTTGATAGATATCTCTAATCTATCATCAAAAATAAAGAAAACTAGAATAACTGAAAGTAAAAATGGGAGAAATAAAAAGTTAAATTTCTAAATAGTTCTGTGTAAAATTATTCATTTAATTTATTGTTGACGTGAGTTATTTGTATCTTGTTGATGTTGATTTTGAATATCTGAACTATTAACTACTGGCATAATTGTAATATTTGTCTGAGGAGAATTTATAATAATACTAAGTGAATGAAATAAAGGAAAGAGATTAGATTGAGAAAGATTTTGATCATTGTATTGCGATTGCGACGGAGATGGAGCGTTATCGGGCATAAATTGTTGATGATTACTATGGTCAGTTGAATTAATAGCGTTATTGCATAAAATGCTATTAGTGGATTGTTGACAGTTATTACTAGAAGGAATTCTTGTCTGCGCATGGAGAGTATTATTGTCACTCATCATGGAAGAGCAATTATTGTAACTGCAAGAAGGATCGTTACAATTGATAATATTTGATGAAGAATGTTCTGCTTGGATAGTAGTTATTTGTGGTGTATTTGAGTTATTAATTCCATTAATAAATCCAGTTGAATTGGATTCATGAACATTATTACTAATATTTCTTTGTGAATGATGCATGTAAATTATATAATACGAAGTTGTCTATTATTTTTATAAGAAATATTTAAATACGAGATAATTTATGATTTTTTTTTGGATTTAAATAAAAAAAATTAATAATCACATGATGAATTGTTTGACCAAACCAAAATTAAACTGACTCGGCGCTGACTCAGATCCAAATTAAGTTTGTGCCAATCATTCCAAAGAGAAAACCTTGAAAGTAAATGACTTCTAATATAGTTAATGGAATTATTTGTTGTTCATTCTACGGATACTATTTCCGAACATAAGATAAAAATGTCTATAATCACATGTGACCCGAGCAATCTTTAAATTTGTTTGTCTAACTTTAAATGTTACACCGATTGGATGCTCTTTTAATAGAAGGTGATTATCCGGTAATGAGATAATTGAGATGATAATAAAAGGTGCGCGCAAAAGAATAATTGGAAATTTTTAATACAAAATGGATATTTTAAAGACAAGAATTTAAATATGAGGCGTGTCTTATAAATAAAAATATTAAAACATACAACGCAATTTGGAATATCACAAGTTGGATTTGGGACATGGAACATAGATCATCCCAAATCGAAATTCCAGTTTGCCGGCGGATGTCTGAAATCGAACTTCCGATTTAGGGGGACGTCTAAAGCGGAGCAGATTCACGTGATCATAGTGAATATCTGTCACCCCGCGTCACACCTTCATTTTCCATTTTTCCTAAGTATTCTAGGGACTTAAAATTTTTTCGATAGGTAAATCCTATTTATCACCTTGTATATATTTGTCACATGCATAATTTCTTAATGCCATAATTCCGGCCAAAAATTTTACGAAAATCACGTGATTCTGCTCCGCTTTAGGCGTACCCCGATTTAGGATATCCCAAGTTTGATCTGGGATATGGTCGAGTTTGGATTACATCTTATCTGTAACTTTTCTTGCCTTAAGAAAATGAGAAACAACATTTGATTTATTATAATTATCCAAGATTACACATAAAAATGCGTCCAAGGCTCCAAGCTTCGACCGGCCAGTCCGGCCTAAATCATAGGCTGATTTTATAATGCCTTAAGAAGGTTTGGCCTGCATTAGTCATCTGATGCACACTAGCTGTCAGTTGACGGATACCAAATTAGGAGAATTAATATGAATCTTCGATTTTTTTTCGTTTGTTAAATAAAGAAATAATCGAGAAAAAAAAATCATTTATATTTTGACTTATTTAGTAATTTACGACTTATTATTATTCAACCAATCGATAACTATAACAGATAAATAGTCACTTTTTTTCTTTATTAAATTACGTCATAACTGATAATTTCGGTCTGACTTATGAGAGAATTTATTTAAAAATTTCCAAGAATTGTGCAAATAAAAAAAAAACTTCTAAAATAACCAAAAAAAAAAATTGTAATAAATAATCCGATCATTGACATACTAATTAATTACTGATACAAAATACATTATGATTATAATTATTAAATTCAATTTAAAAGGTTAAAGGGAAAAACAAAATTTCGAATTAATACATAAGTAAAGGAAAAATAAAATTCCCAAAATCTTTTTTATTTATTAATAAAGTATTATAAAATTGGTACATAAATGATTTTCTTGTAGAAACATGAATCTCATAATAAATAAAAATTAAAAAAAAAATATTAGAGTTGAAATGAATTGTTATCATAATAACCTTGATTGATAGTTATCTCTATCATTTTGAAATCCACCTGATTGATAAATATTATCTGTTAAGAAGTAAAAGATCGACCAAAAGGATGTAATCATATTTTTATTACAATAATCTTGAATAAATATTTTAGATGGATTATAATTTTGTTCACAAGCTAGCTTTGGTGTTAAATAATGAATTAATTCTTTTTTGAACGAAACATATTTTGAGTGGATTGAATACCATAAAATAGTTTTGTTTAAAAACTGAAATATGTGACACAATCTCACCCGTTACTGGAAAAATTTTCTTGATTTCAGGTTATTCATGATAATAACAACAATTTCTTGAGGATGAGCTAATGAAGGTAAATGAGGTTCCTGATAACCTTATAAAGGTTGTAAAATATGGCTTGAACTACTTCAAGCCTTGAAGTCAATACAACTTGCGACGGTTGATTTTCACTCGTATTAAGTGGCGTAGTAAGTCGATACTTGAGACGTATTGTCAAGAGTGACGACTTGTACAGTATTCACATTTGATGAAATATTAAGAGTAATGTCAAGCTGAGGATTGTATGAAGTATTCATGAACGAAGGTAAATGGTTTGCTGACTTTGCTCATTAAAATTCTGCAGTGAGATAGTTTAATGTTATAAAAAAATGGTTATAATTTAGATAAATTTTATTTTTAAATTTTTAAATAAAAATTTTCACTGGTACTCTATAAACGTGAATGGAATTTTATTAATATTTTTTTTAGTATTGGACCATTATTTATAAATACGAGAGTTGTAATTTGCCCCTGCAGATACTGTATCCTGTTTACAAAAAGTACTATGCATTAAAAATGACAACGATCGAATTTGTGCAAGAAAAAAAAACAGAGCTGAAATAAGTATTGATCGACTAAGAAATTCCCTATATTGTTCAACGAGGAAAATCCCTTTGATAACGCAATCTAATAACAAATGGAAGAAATGAAAGGGAAAGTCTTATGACCTGTTGTATCTCGGGAAAATAAAATATAAATACATAATGACTTTATTTTATAATTTATACATACAGTAATTGATAACGCCCAGCCATCTAGAATTTTTCACGCGCAATCTTCCGGAAACGTATAACTTCTTCATATATTATTATTTGTTATACAGGATAAATTACCATTTATATACTTATATACTGTAGTATATTGATTTGCATAAAAAATTGTTTTTATATTAATAGATTTAACATTATCAAAAATTCATTTTAGTTTTGGAACAGAGGCTGCTATTAATTGCACATAAATCCAATAAAAGATTTATTGGTTAAACCGTATTAAGAAATTATGAAATACAAAATTATTATGTAAAACGTTGATATGGATCGATATTTGCAGTAATACTAAAAAAAAATTAAAAGTTGAGTCGGGTCATGTCATAAAAATTAGGGTCGAGACCGTCGATCGGAGCACTAAACTACTAATGTTAAGTTTTAATTTTATTTTATTTTATTTATTAAATAAATAAAATAAATAAAATAATCAACTTTCTAATATAAAAAAAAAAAATTTTTTTTATCAGACATAATACTTTTAATGGTTTAAACTTTCCGTTTCATTTGTTTCATTTTATAAAAAAAAGGTAAAGCCTCTGATCGACCATTCTGATGATTTTTAACTATAATAAAATACCTTGCAAAAATCAGTGATCAAGCTAAATGGTTTATCAAGCAACTAGTCGGTTAAAGATAATGACCGATACTATTTAACAATTGACTATTCTGAACTATGGATTCTACGCTTCAGTTATAGACAATGACTAAAATAATTACGTTAGAAATCCAAAATTATAGAAATTATAAAAAAAATTATCTTTGTCAATTATTTGATAAGTAATATTTTATTTAAATGTGATACAATGGTTGGTAGATATCTCTATGATTTATACTATTCTGTCATCAAAAAAATAAAGATAATAAAAGAATAACAAGAATAAAAGTAAGAGTGGGAGAAATAAAAATTATATTCCTACTTACATTATTCATTTAATTTATAGTTGACGTGAATTATTTGTACCTTGTTGAAGTTGATTTTGAATATCTGAATTATTAGTTACCGGCATAATTATAATATTTGTTTGAGGGGAATTTATAATGATGCTAAGTGAATTAAGTAAAGACATTAGACTGAGGTGGATTTTGATCAATGTGGTGCGATTGCGGCGGATGTGGAACATTATTGTTTTATTGGATTGTTGACAATTATTAGGAGGAATTCTTGTATGTGCATGAAAAATATTACTGTTATGATAGTTGCAAGAAGGATCATTACAATTAATATTTGATGAAGAATTTTCTGCTTGAGTAGTAGTTATTTGTGGTGTATTTGAATTATTAATAAATCCAGTAGAATTGGATTCGTAGACATTATTACTAATATTGCTTTGTAAAGACATGTAAATTGAACAACAAGATTTCTTTTTTTTTTATAGGAAATACAGTATTTAAGATTATAATATGGAAATTTTACGGATTTAAATAAAAAAAATGGTCGCACGATGTAATAATAAGGGCAGAAACTAGCTAAGCCAGATCGAAATTAAATTTGGAATCTTTTAAATTGACATAAATAGAATAATTTTTCACTCTACTCCGAAAAATAACCTAGAATAAAAGTAATGTAAAAAGAAATTATCATATTTCCGGGAGTCAATTATGTAATAAAGCAAAATAGACTATGGAAACAAAGCGAAATAATATTAACAATAACTTAAAAGATCGTCAGTAAAATAAGTGTTGGCGGATTTGTGTGTCATCACAATGTCATTTGACTATTATAAATTTAAAAATTTTATTAAATCCTTTATTTGATAATAAATTTATTGTCACGGTGGAAATCGATCGATCGATCGNTATATCGGTCACGTGATATAACCGGACGATCATGTTCGAAATGTTAAACATATTCGATGTTTAACATGTTCAATATGTGTGATATGTTTAACATGTTGACTATGCCCAATATGTTTAACATATTTAATATAGTTAACATGTTTAATATGGTAAACATGTTAAACATTTTTAGTTTAGTTTTTTTTATTATAAATAAGCGTTCTATTTTCTCATGTAAAAGATTAAGTTTAGACAAGGTTTTTGATTAGGTTTTTAATAAAGATATTTTAAACTCTAAATTAAAATTAACCAAGTGTTATATTAAATTGTGATAAATTCTTTATTCGTGTCTGATTGTATGAGCCCAGGGTCGCTATACTTTATTCACGTCTGATTGAATTTAAAGTTAATATACTGTTTAATTTTATTTATGATTTAATGATATTTATTTATTGTTCNATATTTATATACATTTAAATTTATAATACATAAAAACCTTCTGCTTACATAATTAAATATACCGTTTATTTATTAAACACTAAAGAACTGATATTAACAATATTGTTTCTTAAATTAGCACGGACGTCACTTAAATTTTTATTACTTTTACAAGAATTTTGTTTGTTTATGTTACACAATGTTTAAAACTTTCACCCAATAACTAGTAACAATATTTTAGTTTTTAAATTATTTTCTTTTCGGTTAAATCCATCGGAGTATACCGAACGCACCGAACTCCATGTCATAGCCCAACTCTTACAAAAAAAAAAAATTTACAGCAATAATCTGATATTCAACACTAGAATTCAAAGTAATTTATTAATATGATCTGTATTTAGAAGACTTTATTTTATTAAACTTAATAAATACTTTTAAAAAAATACTTTTATATGTTAACACATCTAAATGTCAGAATATTAAAAATTTACCCACGTATAAAAAAGGAATATATAAATGCCTCTGCGCCTCTATTCCTTAGAATTTTGATCGGCAGATTCCATGTTGATTACTAACATATATATAATTTAATTATTTTTTATTTTTTGGTTTCGGTAAATTAATAGTAGGTAATTAACTTATTTAGTTAATGATTTTTCTTTTTAGTAAGATTATTTTTAACAACTAGTAATTGTTTTACATGGTGATGACTTCGTCACCCAATTGTTTTCTTTATGGTATAAAGAAATTTTATTATGAGTTCAAATAAGTAGTCTGTTATTTGATATTTGTTAACCTAATGAATTCTTTTTCAACCCTTTCATCTACTAAAAATTCATCTGATGTAAGGATAGAATTTTTACATCATTCCAAGTCCTTCACCTGCTTAGAGTAATATAAGATTGACATTGTGCAATTGATTATTTAAGTAAAGTGATGTTTGTGGTAATGTTATTGCTTGAATTGTTAAGGCATACTTATAGTAAAAAATTGTATTATTTATATAAATTTTATTTATAATTAAAAATCTAGAATTAAAAATTTATTTAAGTATTATTGTCATATAATCATACGATTTTTTATAAACTAACTATAGATCAAATGAAATAAAAAAAAGCCAAATAACCTAAATTTCAATCAAATAATAATAACTTTTTTTATTGAAATTTTATAATTTTGAAAAGTACACATAATAAACTAAAATCACTAAAATTTATCTTTTATAAATAAACTAAAGCTTTTAATATTATTTAATTATCTGCATCATTTTCATACTTAAGAAATTCAGTTGCCAAGTCAGCAGATATTCTGCTGCAGATTCTTTTTGATGGTTGTTCATTATCAGATGTGTTATTTTTAGGGGTTCTATTGTATTTTCTTCTATTTAGTTTTTTAAATTTGATAGATTAATAACTTTTTTTATACCTTTTACATTATTATTATCAGATATATTAATAATTTCAGTATTTTTCGTTATATTATGTTGATTAATGAATTTTGATGAATTGTCATTTGATTTTTGAAATTTGATCTTCATTGATTGGTTTTTTATGATCCGATGGGTCTAATCAATGAATTTTACTCAGATCCCTATCGGTAGAAGAAAAACCATATCCATTATTATCATAAGCAATATATATAATAGAAACTACAATTTCTTCATTTTTTATCAAATTCCCAATGATATTTATTTTATTACCCTTTTGTAATTTATTGATTTTGTTAAATATTCTTAAATTATGTATAAGACAAAACATGTAATAGGAATCTTAGTACGATTTTTTCTATTGTATTCTATTGCTTGTGACTTAAATATAATATTATTATCTTCAATAACTGTAACTGATAAAATACTACATTGAAATGTCATAAATACTTCTTGTTCTGGCATATTTATTAACATTAATTTTAATTTGATATGCAGCCATAATATTAAACTTTAAAATTAAATATTTATATTTGTTATTTTTGATTTTAATTTTAAAAAAAAGGAAGAAATTTATTTATTTACCTGAAGTTCTTGAGAATTATTTGATTTATTTGTGTTATACACAAATTTTTCATTAATAAACTTGATTATATTCTATCAATTGATTAAATGAAACAAAATTAACAAATATGGGATTATTCTTTTGAGGTCTATTACATGCAATAATCCTTCGCATAATAGTAGGGTTATCAGAGGAGTTTAAATTAGTAATTGTATTTGATTCAATAATATATCCTATGGTTGATAAAATAGAAATCATTTTTTAAATTTTTTTTTTTTTTTAAAATAAAAAAATTGTAAAAAGATATTTAAATAGAAGTTATATTTATATTTCAAAAAAAAATTTATTATGATGAAATTATGATGAAATCAATAAAAGCAAGATTAAAAAAATCAAAGATAATTATTGTCATATAATTTATTATAGCGAGATTAAAAAATCATCATTAGAGAATAATTATTGTCACACAATCACAATCAAAAATCACAGTATTATGATAATTGTAATAATCATTTTATTATAATTCTATCATGAAGCAAGTTTTTTTTAAAAATTTTAATTACATTAAAATTGACGAATTTGTCAGAAATAATCAGTAATTTATCTAATTTTACTATTTAAGAAAAAAAAAATAATTAAATTTGAATATATTTATATATTTTACAAAGATATATTTTTTCTTAATATATTACACCATAATCATAATATTAATACAATAATTATAATTTTTAGGAAAATATCTCTAATGGTTATTTCTTTGAGATTTTGGGCCAAAATTAATTAGTGTGGACCAGAATTATAGATAATTCTGACCAGCATTATGATCATATGACTTAAGGTAGAGTAAATCACGTGATTTGTACTATTGATTGACAAAATTTTTTGTTTTCAATATGTACTCATCTTATATACTGTTGTAAAATTACTAAATATAAATATATATATATTTTTTCTTCCTTTTTGAGGCCTGAAGATTCACCAGCAGGTATAGTTTTTATTTGGTCTTAAATATTGTATTTTAGGAGAAAATATCGAAAGAATTTCTAAAAAGTTTAGAATTACCTTGTAAAAGTTTAGAATTCTACTTACCAAAAACTTTTAATTCTACTTAAAAAGATAAATGCATTCATTTTCAACGTCCTTCTCCAAAAATATATAATCTGACTAAACTATTATTTGACACAAAGTAATTATATCTGTCAAATCACATTCAATCAACCTTTTGATCAATATCTAAATACTTCAGTTCAAATTTGTCGAATAGAAATTAAATTCATCAAATAAAATTACCAATTGATACATTTATGTAACATATTTGGGATAATTGATAAAAAAAATGATAAATCAATATTTGAACCTTTCATGATCATGAGAATGTCCGTACGAGTATGATTCTAACATACTAATTTCATTTGTGTCATTTCATATCACTTTAACAATACTGGTTAAAATTAATAAATTAATTTGTATCTCATCGATAAATTCCAATGTAACATTTTTTGAATTATTTAAACTTAATTATTTCGTTTCCAATTTTGATTTTTATTATCCTATGTAAATAGTTTATTTGAAAATAGTATGAAAAACTTTATTGCATGAAATAAGTAAAAATGAAAGTAATATAATTTGTAAAAGGGTTTTAAAGCTAAATTCTGTAGCTGCATCACGAAAATTCATGTGACTTATCTATCACGCTTGAGTCACACCTTTTGCTTTCATTTTTTTATTAAGTATTCTGGTACTTTATTTGTTACATATTATGTGTCACCGAGCGCTACAATTAATTAATAAAGTTCGAACGTAAATCTTTAATTAGATCAACAGAAATTTTCAATAATGTCACTTTTATTCGAACTCTGAAACAATAGAACCCATTACCAAGCTTTTTGATGACTATTTTTATTGTAGATCATTATATTTTTTTTGATGGGTTTCGCTTCCTTCTTGAATATGTTGTAGGTGGATTTGGAATTCAGTGGATTCTGAATCCACATAATGTGGATTTTGGATCTCATATCAACACGTGTGGAATTAGAATATCCCTTTCCACATGATATTGCACATGCTTTTNTTTACATAACTAATAATATACTGTATATTGCATCATTGATTGTACTGTACAAGTTTTGTGTAAAAANTTTTTTTCACTTATGTCAAACCAAGAAGAATNCCCTTTTTTTCCAAAAATCTTTTTGATGGTTTATTGATTAATAAATATCTTGAAAATAAATCTCCTATTAGGCGTCGTAAAACTTTTATTTCTTGTAATTATTATGATCTAATTATCTTAGTACTTCGTAAACCTAGTAATACAAAAATAGATACTGCAAAAGATCGAAATTGGATAAAAGATACTTTTCATATCAGAGAATTAGGAACTGAAATTAATCCTAATACTCAAGTAGTAACAATTGCAAAAGATCAAAATGATANAGAAATCATACGTACTGTTTGTCCTTTTGATTGCATTTATAAATTTTATGTTTTATTATTAAATAACTATTCTATTAACAATTCATNTGNAAAGGNATATTCTAATTCCACACGTGTTGATATGAGATCCAAAATCCACATTATGTGGATTCAGAATCCACTGAATTCCAAATCCACCTACAACAAATATAAATAAAGAAATTCTTTAAGAGAAGCGTAAGTAAATGCATCAACAGAAAATGTTATTTAGGCTATTGAAGAGGTATTGATAGATCCAACTCAACAACTTATAGAATCTCAAATTACACTAGAATTTTTTAATATCCGAATGTGCATGGATCGTTGCATGCCGTAATAGTTGCAACAGATTTGGAAGGTTATAACGTATTGCCGTAACTCCAATTGGTTGAAGTAAATTCCAGTGATCCACATTATAGAAAAGATTTTCTGGCTCACATTATTTTTTTCAATAATCACATGAACTTAGAAAAAATATTATACAGAAATCATGTAAATCTTTCCTTTTTTGGAGAATTTCTGATAATGTCAGCCAGAATTTATTACTTATTTTAATAACCGACTGACATTACCTTAATTCCGGCCCTGAAAAAATGCGTACGGTTAATAGTAAAATTTTTTTTGGCTGGACCTGACCTCTGTATGCATATTTCGGGTCCTAAACTAATACAATTGAATTTAACCTTTTTTTTAAAAAATTTTAGATAGTATGTATTTGTTTCATACCCATTACCCTTCATTAAAAAAAATAACGAAATAAACTATTAATTTAAAAATGTTCATCTTTTTTAAAAAAAAATTATATATCAATTTTATTTTCATAAAAAAAATATATATAACTATGATTATAATAAATTAATAGTGACAAACTCAAGTTTTGTATTATATACTTCACTACAAGTCACCCGCATCCTTTATTGAAGATATAACAAATATAATCAACCAAAGTAAAGTTAAAAATTTTATAAAGTTCTGATTTCATGTAATCTTTATAAAGATATTACTTGAATATATTTTTTTTATTGAAATATGTTTTTTATTAATGTAAACCAAGTACTTCTTAAAATATAAGTGATACAAATATTAATACCGTAATTATTATTCAATAAATATTTTAAAAATTTTATTGTTCTTAATTATGAATATTTTCTCTAAAAATTCGTGTTTTGGTTATGCCAAAATCATTTTTAAATTTAAAATCCAGCAAAAGAAATCCTTAAAGAATCATTTAAGAAAGCTGTAGGAATGACAATTTATTCTAAGCTTTCCAAAATTAATACATTATTAATAAATAAAAAGAATTTTATTTTTCCATATTCTAAGTATCATAAAATTGGTACATAAATGATTTTCTTATAGAAACATATGAATCTCATAATAAATAAATAAAAAAATATTAAGGTTGAAATGAATTGGTATCATAATAACCTTGATAGTTATCTCTAATATCATTCTGAAATTCACCTAATTGATAAATATTATCTTGTTGAGAAGTGAAAGATTGACCGAAAGGAAGAGTATATGTAATCATATTTTTATTACAATTATCTTGGATAAAATTTTTAGATGGATTATAATTTTGTTCACGAACTAGTCTTGATGTTAAATAGTAAATTAAATCTTTTTTTAAATGAAACTTAAGATTTTCTTGATGATTTTTTGAGAATTCATGCCATTGGTTTTCATTTTGAATGGATTGAATACCATAAATAATTTTATTTAAAAACTGAAATATGGTTGTATGTGAAACCATCTCGCAAGTCACTTGAAAAATTTTCTTAATTTCAGGTTGTTCATGATAAAATGTATAAATATTGTTACATTGATAAATTGAGATATTATCAGTATTGTTTAGTAACTGAGATACACTTTCAAAAGATAACGGGATTTCTTCACAAATGATATGGTACATTTGAAAATCGTTACATGGCGTGTAAAAGAATGAATATTTACTCATAACAACAGTTTCTTGAGGATGAACTAATGAAGATAAATGAGGTTCTTGATAACCTTGCAAAGGTTGTAAAATGTGACTTGAAGCCGATACACCTTGCGATGGTTGATTTTCACTCGTATTAAATGGCGCAGTAAATGGATTTAATGTCGATACTTGAGACGTATTGTCAAGAGTGACGACTTGTACAGTATTCATATTTGATGAAATATTAAGGGTACTATTAAGTTGAGGATTGTATGAAGATGAAGGATAAATGGTTCGCTGACTTTGCTCATTAAAATTCTGCATGTTAGATAATTTAATGTTATAAAAAAAAATGTTTTATAATTTAGGTAAATTTTATTTTTATAAATAAATTTTCTGATGGTACTCTAAGAATTTTAATATTCCTTTTTTTTCAAAAAAAAAAAAAAGTGGAAGACGAAAGTTGGAACGTTATTTATAAATGCGAGAGTAATTTTTTTGATCGGCTATATACTGTATTACTGTATATAAAAAACGATTTTCATTTATTTATTAACCTGTTTATGGACCTGTTTGCAGAACGTAATACAAAAAGTACTGTGCATTAAAACTGTATGAAAATGGTTCATTGACAAAAAAAAAATTTTTTAAGCCTACAGTTGATAACGCAATATAATAACAAATGGAAGAAATGAAAGGGAAATCTTATGACCTGTTGCATATTGGAAAAAAATAAATAGATAATCATTACCATTACCCCATATTTTTGAATAGATTGAAACTTTATTATTATTATTGTATAATTCATATTATTTCCATTGTCATATTGGTAATGACTAATGATCATCATGAAAATTTACATAAGATACTTTGAAATTACGCCACGAGGTACCAAAGCTACTGTACATAAAAAAGTTCGGGTCATGTACTGTAGATCTTTCCTTTTAATTAATTGCCTTGAATGATTACGTCATCACTCCACTGAAAATGAACGACGGCTAATGTAAACGTTTTATTTTATTAAACTAAAATTAGAAAATTCAAAAGTAAATGATATTGATATGCTTAAAAAGTTTAAAAGTTTAAAATATTTCTTCTTTTACTCTGCTACACGTGATTCATATGATTACGTCATCACCCGTGACATCCATTGTTAACAGACTCCTGCAAACGTGGACGAACGCTTATTTTATTAAACTGAAGTTAAAAATCCCGTGAATACCTCAGAAAAGATGAGTAAGTGATATTTTTATATGTTTAAAATATTTTTCTTGACTACCCCACACGTGATCAATATGAAACGTCAACTCACGTGACATCAATTGTTAACATTCTCCTGCAAACATGAACGAACGTTTATTTTATTAAACTAAAGTTTAGAAACCGTAAAACCCCATAAGAAATGGTTAAATGGTTTGATATTTTTAAAAGTTTAAGTATTCTTCTCTTTACTCTGCACGTGATCATACGATTACGTCACGACACGTGACATCCACTTTTAAATTCTCCCGCAAACATGAACGAACGTTTATTTTATTAAACTAAAAGTTAAATCCGTGAAAACCCATGAAAAGATGAATAAATGATATTTTGATATGTTTAAAAAGTTTAAAATATTTTTTCGACTTCATCGCACGTGATCATACGATTTCGTCATCACACGTGCTATACATTTAACATAAATTTTGCAAACGTTTATTTTATTTAACCAAAGCTAAAATACGTAAAAACCATTGAAAAAATGAATAAATAGAATTTTGGTATTTTTAAAAATTAAAAAAAATGAAAATATTTTTTTCTTGACTCCGGATGTTGATAATCTAAATGATCGTCCGATATACCATATATTGCCAAAAATATGGTGTGGTTGGTGACGTCACCATTAATTTTCCCAGATCTTACCAGATCATAATGATTTATGACCCCAACACACCTTCCTAATAAGTTTTGAAATGGAAATTGGTAAAGAGAGACGATATTTATGTTTCAAAAATTACGTCAATTCATGCACAAAGAACAATATGATCATCAAATTAGTATTGTTCTCTATCATTCCGATAATGAAAATATTCAAAAAGGTTAAAGAAAAGTGGTTAATAAAACCATTTTTGTGTCGATAATAATATTTTAAGTATATGTAATTTTAATTAAACTACAAAATACTTGTTATCAATAGTACATGAGAAAAATGCCAAGAAATGTATCATATGATTTCACAAATTTCTATACAGAATTTTTTTAAAAATAAATGGTCATGAGAACTTTTAAAATTTTATGCTAACGATATTAATCGATCATACCATTCTCTAAATATCAATTTATTAACAATTTTAAAATGCTACAATGACCCCGATGCATGTTGGCGTTTCAGATTGAGTCATCCACGCCTTTTATTAAAATATAAAATATTTTTTTTTTTTAAAAAAAAAAGTTTAACCGAATGAAGTATCTTTTAAAAGAAATTTTCAAATTTCAATACAAACAAATTTAGTTAAAATTTTTTTCTTTTTTGAAAAAAACAAGTTTTTTTATATTATTTTTTAAAAAATTTGTGTAAGTTGTATTATGAAAATTCGGAATGCTTCTCCTTTTAATGATGATATACCAGATAAAAAGATAACACATTTTACTTTTTTGATCGTCATTTTTGATCGTCACATTAGTCACGTGATATAATATAATAATTTATTATATGTATTAAGTAGTACAGTTTAGGCGCAGGCAGTTCGGGGGGCTCAGTTGCAAATTATTTCCTAGTTTAGTTTACAGTTTGGTTTCTGTTCATTACTAGTCATTTTTGTAAATCATTCAAATCATTCAGCGTCTCAAATAAAAAATATTAGTAAGTCTGTTTTTAAACCTTTAAAAAAATTATTATTAATACGAAAAAAAATTTTTTGTTTCATTGTACAAGTTATGCATGAAAATTTTTTTCTTTGTTTTTATTTTTCTTGATATTATCGATTACAATATATTATTTTGGATTGATTCACATGAATTTTTAATTGATTCTTCTATATTTAAATTTTTTTTTTATTGAGAATATTCTTAAAATAATTTTTGATTGAACCAATATAATAAAATATTTTTAAAGTTTGTAATCTATTTTTTTTTCAAATGTTAAAGATGTATTATTTTTATTATTTTCCCACACTAAAAAAAAATTTCTCATGAGAAATATAAACTAAAACGTAATTGGTGATCCTAAATTGAACAAAAGCATTTTCCTTTTAAATGTTTGACTGATTTTTTTTTAATGACCAATGCAATGCATAGATAACCTGATAACCGTGAGAATATTCAATATTCTTTACGTTTATTATTGTACAATATCGTATTGAAACAATCACCCCTTTTTTTTTTAAAAAAAAAAAATTTTCTTTATAAATATAAGGAATAAATTCTTTGGGTAGTAAAGTTCGTTAAAATGAAGTTCTTAAGAAATTACATTCTTTTATCTTCCTCCCCCTCCAATACATTCTTTTATATTTCTTAACTCTACGGTCCCATATTCACAGTCATCAATCCATTAAATCCATGGATTTATAATATTTGGGTCGTTATTCTTCAAACTATGATGATAATCATTTATTTAAATTCCTACATTAAAATTCTCCAATGTTTATAATCATGTATCATTTGTAAACATTTAAATTATATTATTATTATTATAATATAAGCAATATAAGCTCATAAGTCATAACAATCTATAATTTCACAATATTGTTTTAATCATGTTGTCACACTATTTCTAAAAAATAACTCGGACATGGGTGGTATGGCATGGTGCTACGCGAAGGGAGGGAGCGTAGTGCACTTCTAGTAAGTCCATTATTGTTTGGCAGGGCCATATAGTAAAATATTCATAAGGTCTTAAGCGGAAATTTTATTACGTAAGGGTAAAGGGCATATAGCAAAAATCTTAAATTCATAGATAATAAGTTATGAAGGTACATTATATAACAATAAATATGTAACAAAATAAGAAATAGTCATATTGGGAGGAAAAAAAAAATTTCAAAAAAATCGAGTTACAACAACGAAGTTTCGGGGGATAATTAAAATATTTTACAAGTTACGACAAAAATATAAAAAAACATGTATTTATGAAATAAAAAAATATATATATTTACGACAAATTTATGAAATAAAAAAATATATTTATGAAGAAATAAAAATTCCACTTATTTTTGATATTTTATTTTTTATTTTATTTTTTATTTTTATTTTTAATGTAGTACAGCAAAATAATAGGAAAGAGAAATCAAGTACACAACATAAAAATGAACTATACTATAAGATAACTACTACTCTATTACTACGTCTAGAGCTTAGCTATAAGCGCAGATCCTGACTGCTGGCTGCCAAAGGGACCGAGGTAGCATTAGCTACTGTCATGTGATCAGGGAAAAGGGAATATATGACACACATCGCGTTATTCTTTCAGCAGATAAAATTATCTACCGCCTCACGTAAACGCTGTTAGGTGAGGAATGATCCACCCTATTTTAATTGTGTAGATATACTACAAAAGGAAAATGACCATCATGTCAACAACAAATTGATTGCTAAAAGAATTGATTGGTGCAACTGAAAGAGCTACAGTCTAAAATAAGCAACTATTTAGACAAAGAAAATCACATGATAAAAATAAAAAAATTTTTCGACGAAAAAAAAAAGGAAAAAAAGGAAAATTCTATAATATGAAGAAAAAAAGCAAAAAAGAAAAAATGAACACTTTGAATATAGGCAAATATATAAAACAAATAAAAGAAGTAATATTGCCCTAACAATAATATTTGTGACTCTTCAACCTGCACGGATATTCATGGTTTCGTGGACTTTAGTCTTTAAAGCCAGCCGTTTGAAAAAAATTTTTTTTTGTAACCGCGGAAGGATATGTAAGCGAACCAGGCGGTGGAAGTCGTAATTGGCGACAGCCTAAGGGAAGCGCGAGGAACTTTTGTATATGGTTTCGTGGACTTTTGTCATGAAAGCCAGCCGGTTGTAAATAGAAACATAATAAAATTTTTGGTTACTGCGGAATTTATTTGGTAGGGGGGAAAGCAGGAGAGAGTTTTTTTTTTCAATTATTTTTATATTTTATTTTTTATAATTTCCGTATAATCAAAATGAAGCGTAAAGCTATAGTCACATGATAATATAATGATTAACAGTTAAATTTCACTTTCACGTGATCATAGCACACGCATTATTTGTCACCCTTAATTCCTAACGTCACATTTAATGCCATAATGCCAGCCAAAAGTCACGTGATTTTTTTTTTATCGGACATAATTTTTGCCAAAGTATAACAATAATTGAATAAACGTTTCTGTAAAGTTTATGATTATAATAAAAATTGGAATTCCGTTGAAAAATTGATCAATCAATAAATCGTTTGTAATTTGTCTGTGGAAGATTCACGATACGTCTTAATGTGTTTCCATTATTATTGAGTACGTTGAGTCGAGTGTGCCTTCTAATTATTCTTCGCCTTCTTAGTCTTCTTTGAGAAGCCATCGCCATTATGTGTTTATATTTTTGAGAGAAAGTAAAAAAACTATGTTTTATGATACAGTAATAAAAATTTAAAAATATAAAATGGATATGAAAAAAAAGATTTATTGTCTGTCGTTTATATATTTAGTGATTGCGAGTATACAGGCAGGGAACATTTTACCGATTTTCAGCAATGCGAACAAAGTAAATTATAATCAAATTCTTGAGAGAAAGTAAATCCAAATAATCCGTTCATTTTAAATAAAAAATCAAAAAGCATTAGCGTGTAAACTAAAACGTGTTTTCTCCGATTTTGTATTTGTAATAAAAATTTTAATAAATACAACCATGTCGGATATTGGACTTTTTGATTCTTACAAAAAAAAAATTAACTTATATTCATAAATAACTATTTGGACGATATTGTAAAGGGTTTGTTTGTGTCATTTTTAAAAAATTTATTACTGTAAATAATTTTTTTTTGTGTACGAAAAAAAAATGTGTTACGTTGCGAAATCGTAAATTGTATTACACGAACAATTTAGGCAAAATTGGCGGGCTGGAATTACAAGTTTGGCCCGAGTTACTACCGATCATTTATGATCACGTGCGTATGCTGCGTATGAAAAATTTATCTCCGGAACAAAAATAAACTGGATGGTCCGGGAATTTTGAGAATAGCTGTAAAGAAAATTGTACAGATATTTCGGCTGAACTTAAGGGCTAGAGTTGCGAAACTGGAACTTTGCATAGAATAATTTCTCCTGAAAAACCGATACCAGAGGTATCACTTGTTACTCCGTCGTAGTCCAGCTTGAGACTACTATTACCAACTCTAAATCATCAGAGGAAAAGAAGATGGACTCTTTCCTGGATGAGGTGAATAAGAAATTCAACTTTATTATCCAATAACGATATCCCTTGGAGTTACACTCTTAAGTTCTTTGATAAAAGTATAGCAGTAGAGGCGTGAAAGAATAATTGTGAATACTATCGAGATAATTATGTGGGCTACTTTATTGCATATACAGTATTACAGGATTCTTTGCATGAGGCAACATTTATTGCATTATAAAGTCATCAATGTTTAACTTATTTTTGATCAAATTTCTTGGCAAATATAAAAAAGTTTCGCAAATATAAAAAGCATTTTATTTGTATGAATAAGTATAAATCTCTTAATTTTAATATTTACTTATTTCATTACTAAGCAAATCTCAATAACTCCTCTTCTGTTATATTTGAATTTTCTAATCTTTCTTGTCACGATCCTAGCATAAAAATTAAATAACTAACTAGATTAAGTCTTCTATTGAATGTATTAAATCAATTGCCTTACTTTCTGCAGTTTATTAAGTTTATTAGAAATATTATTAAAATTTGGATGATCTCCATTTATCAATTGCTTTCAGTGCCTTCTGTAAAGAAGGCTTGTATTGATTCATTTCGTCAGGAATTAGAGAATTAAGTAACATTGTTGCTTCTTCTAAACTTTGATCATTGCAATGAAACTTAATGTTGCTTTTATCTTTCATTTTACGTAAAAGCTTAATGTCATCAAGTGACATTCCAATACCCTCTAATAAAATCCTTAATTCTATGATACATTCATTTATTTTCTTGATCTGTCAATTGCATTTTTTTTACTGAGACAACTATGACAACTAAGGTTATTTTTCACCAGATCCCAATCTCCTTTTTTTAGATGACCTATCATCGCGTTCATGAATATTGTTATCCTGACACTTATCCAATCCCGATAAGCACTAAAAATTTTACGCCATTTATCTGACGCTCCAATAACATCGATCTATTGTATATCTATAAACATATGGTCCGTAATTTCTCCAAATAAGGTGACACTTTCCTTCCTTAAAACTTCGATATCAATTCACTACATTTCTGTTTAATATATGGTAAGGTATAATATTCACTCATGGCTATAGAATAATTGAGAGTGGGAGAATAATTCAGATGATATGTGAAAGATAATATACAGAACTCGTAGACACATTGTACAGAAAGCTATTTATAAGATGGCTTTTAGGGTATATGAATTTTTAGAGAAAGTATTTTTTTAGAGAAAGAGAATTTGAGAAAACCTGAAAAAGTTTGAGGGTATATATACCTTTCTGAATACATCGTGACTAATTAGACTATTAATAGACTCTTGACTTGTGGCTTATCATGACGTAAAAAATAATTATCAGTAAAAATTCATGCGAAAAAAATAATTTCTTTTACGAGTATTTATGAATTATTATTACGCAATTTTTTGGATGTATATGAAAATATTTTTCGATATTTCCTAATACTATTTATTATTTCTAAGGAGGGAATTGCAAATTTTCTTTATTTTTTTTTATATATATATTTTAGCTTGTAACTATTTTTTTTCGATAGATCCTATGATCAGATCTAAATTTAGTCTGGTCCACATATCATTTTTAAGTATTTCTGATCGAATTAGTAAATAAAAAATCATTTTTAATATCAACATGAGTATTTGTTTAATTTATTTTAATTTTTTTATTAAACATTTTTTTTTCTTAATAATTACAATTATTTTTTCCCACAATCCATCACTTGACCGTATTTGATTAAGTGTAGGGAAAATCCATAATTATTATGTTTGATACTAATTGATATTTTTATAATAATCTTACAATTTTTCACTAAATTAACTACCTCTTTATGTTGAAATCACATAAATTATTATTGAATAAAAGAGTATTTATGTATGTGTATATTATATAAGCATTTTCAGTTAAAGTAGCGTTAATTAAACTTATTTTGGTTTAATTTTACTTTTTTTTGGTTTTATTTAATCTCTGTTTTTAATATAAACTTTTTGGTGCATAGAAAGAATTAAAAGTTAATCATCTGCATCTTTGGAAACAAAAAGTCAATAAAATACAATCAATAACCTCATTACATTGTATCCTCAACAAATATTCCATGATTGTTCAGAATGGAGTTGATTTTCCGACAAACAATTTAAAAAATTTGTTGGTTATAGGGGTACATATTTTTTTTTCTCCTAAAAAAAATCATAAAAAAAAGAAAATAAATAAATAAAATGATAAACCATCCTTCTCGTGCAGTTATTCATGTGAAAGTCTTCTATATTTAATCAAATACAGAATTAATTGTCATGCCTAGAACTCTTTCAATCAATAACCTTTTTTGGGTGCATTGACTGCATTCAACTCAAGAAATTTTATTTGGTTACGTTACACAGTTTAATGACTAATAAAAATGATCACGAGGACCAATGTTGCATGGCTTTCCGTTAACATAGTTTAACAAACCGTTTTAATTAATAATTACTTTCTTCAATAACTTTGAAATGTTCTTATTATTTATATTTCAATTTATGTAAAATGATTCTGAATAATCTTCTCTTTCATATAACATTTCACTTTTTCAAAAAAACCCCATGCCTCAATTCAAAAATAATAAATTAATACTTTCTTATGAGGAAAAATATTTCCTTTTAAAAATTTAAAATTGAACTGTTACGTTATTTTATATACAGTACTATCAGCTATAATATCGATATTGCTAAAAGATAAGTTATTGAATTTTTTTAAAAATTTTGGATTTTTTAATGGGAAATTTAAGTTTTATATAAAAACCAGTTTTCAGAAATACAGTACTTCGGAAATACAACCGGTTTCAGGTATAACGATAAATAACCTGTTGTTAAACTGTGTTGACAGATGGAAAATTCGGATCAAGGTGATTTCAAGAACAAGTAAACGAAAAGGAACAGAAAATTTTTTTTAAAATTAAAAAAGAGAATCATTTGTTATTTTTAATTTATCAAAAAGTTTGTGTTCAATTCTAAATGCAATATTAAAAGAGATGTCACCTTTCATTTTTGATCTATCTTAAAAAGGTTTTTTTTATCAAAAAATTAATTTTGTCACCGCTAGATTATTTACTTTTCACGATAATGCTTCCTCTCCCAAAAAATCAATTCCTTGTTTTGTAGTATCGTCATATTATCGTTAACTATAAAAAATTAAACAATAATCGAATTTGTTCAATAAAGGTACATTATCTAATATCCCGTTAATTTGAAACACTTAATCAATAATACAAAGCTCTTCTATCTTTGTAATCTGAGATATTCTCATCAGAATTAAAAGTTAGAACTAGTTGTGTTTTCGAAAACCGGGTTTAAACGAATCGAATCGGGTCAACTCGTTTTAAACCGGTTTGCGCATCCGAATTATGAAATTTTTCTGTGTAATTACCATAATTCAGGCCAAATCCATAATACTAACCATAATTATAAATATATTTTCAAAATTATTGAGAAATTATTGAGAAATTATAAAAAATTATTGAGTATTGAGAAATTACGAGATCTATACAGTATATATAATATTGAAATATGAGAGGATAAAATATTGATTATGAGTTATGATAAAAATATTATGAGTAATTATGACAAAAAATATTGTGAGTAATTATGATAAAATATTGTGAGTAATTATGA